>PVJS01038570.1:0-19336 GCA_004027185.1 Glis glis
TCTCTACTTAGTGAGGCCCTCCGCAACTTCATGAGACCTGGTTTCAAAATAAAGTATAAAAAAATAGGGCCGGGGGTGTAGCGCGGAGGTAGACACCCCTGGGTTCAATCCCCGGTACCGCACACACACACACACACACACACACACACACACAAAATAAAGAAGAATCCCAAATAATAGACAAACAGAAAGATCAGTCCAAACCTCTTTTTTTTTCTTCAATACTGGGATCAAACCCAAGGTCTCACACATGCTAGACAAGCACTTTCCCTCTAAGCTACATCCCCAGCCCATTTTATTTTATTTTGTGACAGGGTGTTGCTAAGTTGCCCAGGCTTGCCTGGAACCTGTGATCCTCCTGCCTCAGTCTCCCAGGTAGCTGAAATTATAGGCACACTCCCCTGCCCAGCTAACCAAACCTTATTCTGACAGCCCTGTGGATGCAGCATTTTGGCAGTTATGAATAAAAGGGTTCCTGAGGATTAAATGGGGTTCCTGAGGATGAAAAGGGTTCCTGAATGATATAAAGCCAACTCTTTTCAGCCCTGAGAAGAAATATCTCCTACATGTGCATTAAATTAGAATTTGTTTATATAAAAGAGGAAGAGCGCCGGGCGTGGTGGCGCACGCTTGTAATCCCAGTACTTTGGGAGGCGGAGACCGGAGGATCCGGGTTCGTGGCCAGCCTCAGCTCGCTCTCTCTCTCTCTCCCTCTCTCTCTCTCTTTACTTAGTGAGGCCCTCCGCAACTTCATGAGACCCGGTTTCAAAATAAAGTATAAAAAATAGGGCCGGAGGTGTAGCGCAGAGGTAGAACGCCCCTGGGTTCAATTCCTGGTACCGCAAAAAAAAAGGGGGGGGGAGCAAATCAAATCAATCATCTATATAAGATAGATAACAAACTGGTAAATGATAGTCATCCTGATCCGAAAATTAAAGAAAAAGAATACTGACCCTCCGTTTTCGAGCTGAGATGGTAAGGATGCGGCTCCTTTAAACCCCTCTTGCTCTTGGATCTCTCTGAAGCCTCCATTAAAAGTCAGTGGAAGTGGGTGGCTCTTTATGTGACCAATGGTGCTTGATTCTGTTAAATAAATCCCATTTATTTTCACCAGAGAGTCCCCCATCATAACTGTTTCTTTGGAGTCGGCTGTCTTCTTTGCTGTAATAGCCAAGGAAATGTTTTGTCAAAGCATTTCTTATTTTAGGAATCATTACCTTTCAATGCTTTTTTTCAATCTAAGAATTTATATAATTTCTTATTTTGTATGTGTGGTACTAGGGATTGAACCCAGGGACATTCTACCCCTGAGCTACACCCTCAGCCTTATTTTATTTTTTATTTTTGAAACAGGATCTCATTAAGTTGCTGAGGGCCTCACTAAGTTGCTTAGGCTGATCTCAAACATGCAATCCTCCTGTCTCAGTCTCCCAAGTACTGGGATTACAGGCATGCGCCACCACACCCGGCTAAGAATTTATATAATTTTAAAGTTATACATTGATTATAATCAAGTATAGAGTTTTAGGGACAAAGCCTCTCTGAACATACCTAAGACCTCACCATGATTTTAAGCTTGGCACCATCAATTTGGCAGGTAAAAATGAACAGGATTTTAACTCTCTTGGCTTAGAGTCTACCTGAAGGTAAACAATAGAATTTAGGTTTATGAACTACCTAGTCCACTTAAGTACTTCCACATTCCACTATAACTCTTCGTCTTGAATATGTTAGTATTTTGTTGTTTACAAATAATGTTATCGGTGCCTCCCTGATAGCAGGCACTGTCCTAGGCACTTGGGGTGCTTCGTGACAATACAGAGCTCCCTGATCTCATAGGGCTTACATCTTAATAGGTATAAGTGGACAATAGGTAATACACCACAATAAACAAGGTGTGTGATCTGGTATAACATAATGAGTGCAACAATAACAAAAAAAAGCAAGGGCAGGGAAATGGAGAAGGGTAGAGGGCGTGGGGAGGCAGATGGCAGTCTTGAGTAGGGGGCCTGGTGGAGCGGGGAGGGCAAGCCTTCAGTGCCATCAGAGGAGGAGGCACAGTGTTTCGAGCAGGGAGACCAGCTGGCATGGAGGCCCTGAGGCCTGGGGTGCTCGAGTGTGAGGGGACAAGAGGAGGCCATCAGAGGGGCGGGGAGGGGCCTGGAGTCTCAGGAGAGCCCTGCTACACATGTCCGTAAGGCTTTCTGAAGAGGGGTAAGATGGATTTGCAAGAAGACTCCTGCCTCAGAAATGAAACATCATACCAGAAATGAAACGATACCATGTCATGAATGCAGATTCCCAGACTTAAAATATGATACTTTCTTATCGGCAAATTGGCATTAGGAATAGCTTATCATCTCTACTGCTTCTGGACTCGAGCCTGTGATAAAACATACTGTCAAAGGGGACGAGAGAGCGAGTCTCTTGTAAGTATGAAGAGGGCACCACCATGTCCAGCTGAAATTCCTAATTTTTAAACAAAGAGCATTTTCATTTTGCACTGAGCCCAGCAAATTAAACAGTGGGTCCTTCCTGAGGCTGGAGAGAGCAGGACAGGTGAGAAGTGCAAGGAGTTCTAAACTTCTGGTGCACCGACTTTGAGGGGGCAGGAGAAGCAAAAGCAAGAGAAATGCTGCAGTGCATGCAAAGGAGTTGGGACCTCACCCCCTTGAGCAGGGTCAGCAAACTGCAACTCCACCAAATCTGACCTGCCTCTTGCCTTTGTATAACCTGAGAAAGAACTAACAATAGTTTTTGTATTTTTCAATGGCTAGGGAGAAAAATCAAAAGAAAATATTTTATGACAAGAGGAAAATATATGAAATCCAAATTTCAGTGGTCATAAAGCAGGCCAGGGCTGCTTCCACACTATAAAGGCAGAGTTAAAAGAGCTGGTCAGAGACTGAGTGGACCACAGGGTCTAAAATATTTCCTATCTGGTCCTTTACAGAAAGCGTGCTCACTTCCATAGTAAGCTAGTGTTTCCCGAACTGTGTTCCCAAGAGACAGATTCCAAACAGGCAGGTTTGGGAAACAAGGGTTGAATTAAAGTGAAACAGGTGTCTTTCCTGGATGGCTTCCCAGCCCGTAAATATGCTCCTGAGCACCGCGACCATCCAACAGGTGAGGGGTACGTGGCGCTTCCTGACTTACTCAAACACTGGACCCTTTTCCCAAGGAAGAGCTATGAACATTTGCCAGAAGCGTTCCCTGGAATTCCCTGGAACTCAGTTTGGCAAACACTCCTGGAGGCACAGGGAGCCTCCGCAAGGATTTCAGCGAGGGGGAAGATGCAGTCTGATTCATTTGCTTCCTGATCTCTTGTGCTTTATGGAACACACAGAATAAGGTCATTTTTCATGGTCCACAGGGATAAAAGGGTGAAGCTGCTGCTCACAGTCACATCCTATTGGGAGCTCGGCTTCTCCAGGCTCTGCCTGAAGCTCCAAAGGCTGAGGACTGTTGTGTCAACCCTCCTGCAGCCCTCCCGCAGTACCTAGTGAGCTGAGGGCAGAGTTCAGGGGAGCAAGACAGGGAAGAGGCAAAAGATGACAGAGGCAGTGGGGCAGAGGTGGGAGAGGAGAATGTGCTCAAGCATTGTCTGGTCTGTTTGTTTTGTGGTATTGGGGGCATCTACCTCTGAGCTACACCCCCAGCCCTATTTTATTTTTTATTTTGAAACAAGGTCTCACTGAGTTATTGTACACTGGCCTTGAACCCATGATCCTCCTGTCTCAGCCTCTCAAGTACTGGGATTACAGGCATGTACCAGCACTAGCTCAAGTGGTGTTTAGGAAGCTGGTGGAGGACTTGGCAATGGAAAGTGTACCAGGGACTAGTTGGAGGTCTCTGTCTGGTTTGAGTGACTGAGGAAGCCTTAGCAGCAGCCCGCATCCAGCCTAAAATCCTCTCTGAACACGGAGCAATTAAACTGCTGGCCCTCTGGAGATGACTACATGCATCTCTTCCCTTTCCATTTTCTTAAACTAGGAATTGGAACCACTGCCACACCCCGTCCCTGACTGCAGGGTGGTTCACACAATGACTTCACGCCAGGGGAAAGGCTGCACCCCTGGGGAAGCAAGGACATCCTGTTCACAAGACGTGATCCTGAGCTCCAGAGCCCGTCCCCTCTCATTTTGGCAAGCACTTTGCTCCCACAAGCACCAATCCTCCAGGCACAGTTGGCTTTCGGGCCTCAGTTGCCCAACAAAGCCGACCTTTGCTAAACCACAGTGAGCCTTGGAAATAAAATGCAGGTGGCTTCCACACAAAGACGGGGGTTCCAAGGAGGCAGGACAGCTCAAGTGGTTTTATAAATTGATGTGTATTGCTAAAATGACAATGACTTTTTACTGCCATTATTTGTTGAGTGCTGACACAGGCCTTGAGGATGTGGATTTGCTGCCAATAGGTTGGATGAAAGAACTGCCACAAAGACATCTTCGGTGCAGCTGGGAGGCTGCTGGCCCGGGCGGACACTGGGAAATGAAGGTGTCCTGGTCAGTAAACAAGGGCAGCAGACCAGGAAGGAAGGAGCAGGCTGCAGGCAGCCCCAGGAGGAGAAGAGTGGGCAAACGTTTATCCTCGGGGTAAGCCTCACATCAATGCAAACAGGTCAGCAAGCAGCCGGGCTTTCAAATGTGAGCTATGGAGTTAAAATGCATTAAACGACATTTGAGCTCAGAAGCAAGGACATCCTGTTCACAAGACGTGATCCTGAGCTCCAGAGCCCGTCCCCTCTCATCTTGGCAAGCACTTTGCTCCCACAATCACCAATCCTTTCTCATCTAAATGGTCTGACACAGGACCCCAGTGTGGATCTTTTGAAAAAAGTTTTTCAAAACTTTTCACATACTTCTTCCTGTGTGCAGTCGCAGCTGAGAACTGCTACTGAACTTAAAGCAGAAATCACGGTTGTCTCTGCCTTGCTTAAACCTGCCCTGGCTTTTTATTGCAGGCAGAATAAAGTCCGGTCCACTGCCCATGCACTGAGGCCCTGCACAGCCCTCTGGCCTCCTCAGTTCTTTCCACCTGCCCTTTGTTAGCCATGCTGGCCATCTGCTTCCCAACTGCTGGACTCGCTGCCTCTCTGAGGGTGGGACTTCGCTGGCTTAGAATGGTGCCTGGCATTTAGTAGAGGCCCAATAAATATCAGACAGAGTGACTGTGTTACAGCAGAAACGAACTGGGACATCAAGGTGCTATGGTTTGAAAAAGATGTTCCTCAGACCTCATGCTCTGGAGGCAGCCAAGCTCAGAGGTGGGTCCCTGGGGCGGGGGGGGGGGACTTGGAGACTATATATGTCCCTTGCTTCCTCCCCTTGCTCTCTCTGGTTCCACCATCATGCCCTGAGGACCTATAGCCCCGGCTCCTGCTTGTGGACTGAAGTCTCTAGAACCGTAAGCAACTAACCTTTCCTCCTCTTCAGTTTTGTGTGTGTCAGGTTTTGGACCACAGTGGTGAGAATGTGAGAAGGTACAGCAAGCTGCCTAACGGTGCGGCTGGTTATGGCATCCTGGGTGTCGCACATACCCTGCACCTCCCCTTCGTCTTTCCTTTCTCCTTGATTCCTCCTCCTCCTCTGTGTCAGCAACCCGACAGGCAAGTGAGTGGAGCAGGTGGGGGGCAATGTGAACTGCAGGTCACCTCCCGGGCTACAGGGGTGGGCACCACTCAACTCCAACCATTCTCCAACAGAAAGGGGACCTGGTGTGGCCAGATCTGCTGATTTTTCACAAGAAGTCATACATCTGGCTTCTTCTATGAGGTTCTTCTACTTTTTAAAGGTTGGCAACTAACTTAAAGAAAATGCTTGTGTGTCAAATAGGTATGAAGCCCAGCTGGAGGCTTGTGCCTGTTGGATCCATCTTCAGATCGTATCTGCCTCTGTGAGCCTGTGCACCTGCTCCTCTTCAACCATCCCTGCTGATGCGGGAGAGCCCAGTTCTATCAGCTCCTGGTAAAGCAGTTCTCCAATTTTTTGACCACACACAGTAAGTAATCAATTTACAATATGACCTGAACACACACTGACAAGTGAAGTCTTTTGAAGCAATACTTACCCTCGTTGTGTGCAATGCACCCTGCTATTTCCCATTATTTCTATTCTATTTCACTCTTTAAAAAACAATGATGGTGTGATCCACGAAACTGATTGCCATCCTGCTAATGATCTTGTCCTGCAGTGGGAAAACCCTCAGTGTGCCCTGGATAGGGGGTAATTCCCCCTGTGGGTGGCACTCCTGAGCATGTGAGTCTTGGGTTTCTGGGCTCCAAGTCTAGGTACCTGCCAGCACTTCTGCGGCAGGTGGAAAAGTCCCATTCAAGTTTTTCTTACATATTCATAGGGGATCATAAAGGTGTTAAACCCTAAGCTTACTATACATGATAAGATCCTTATAATTCTCATTAATTTCTAATAAAATCAACTTTTAACCTCTTAATCAAAAATTCTTTTCAACACATGTGAACTAACCATTTGGAAACACATATCCTTATATTCTTTTCCTACCAAGCAATATTTTTAAAGAACTGTGATATTTTTAGATATTCTTTATAAATGGCTAGAAAAATACATGAAACAATGTTTCTTAGACAGCTTTTCCCCTACTAAGTTTAGTTTATGTAAAATTCATCTGGGGTCAGGAAAAATCATATTAAAAATAGGATTTGTGCACAAATTCAAGAAGCATGCCCATCCCGAGGGTTTGAAGGACATTAGTGGCCTTACACTCGGCAGGAGGAAGGGATCTGTCTGGCAGGAGAGCGCCCTGGGAGGCTGCCCTGAACAAGCGCGCCCGGGCACTGCTGATTCTTCTAATCTTCATGGGATCCACTGGGGGTTTAGGAAAGGAAAGGCAGGCATCCTGCTCTGCGGTGGGAGATGCCGGAGCTCTTGGTTTCTGGAAAGAGATTTTTTAAATGACTGGCATGAGTTTCTGTGTCTCAAATCAGGCTCACTTTGCTAGTGCTGGCCGCAACCCTTTCAGAGGAGCACAAGGGCTTTCTGCTTGGCCTCATCCTGGCCCCCTGATTAGACTGTATCATTGGCCCATCTTTTTTTTTTTTTTTTGTACTGGGGATTGAACCCAGGGGCATTCTACCTCTGAGCTACACCCCCAGCCCTTTTTCTTTCTTTCTTTTATTTTGAAATGGGATGTCACCAAGTTACCATGCACTGGCCTTGAACCTGTGGTCCTCCTGTCTGAGCCTCCCAAATACCAGGATTACAGGCATGTGCCACCATGCCTGGCTTCACTGGCCCATCTTACTTAAATCATGTTTTTGTCAATCATATTATATACTCAAATTATTGTTTTTGTCAATCATATTGTATTAACCATTCTGATATACTGCTTCGCTCCTTTGAAAAAATTAAGTTACCCATGCTGGCAAACAGGTTTTATCTATATGAGAGACTATAATATATTCAAAATGCTTTGCAAAGTTTTGTGTTCAATTTAGTTCAGAAAGCACTTCTTGGGCACCTATATTTTGCTAAGACTTATGTGAACTCTTAGTGCTACTTTCATATATCCTGGACTCCACAAAACTGTTTTTAATGATATCAAAAAATTTAAAAAATTTATATTTAAAAAGTCACAAAACACAAAAGAAGGGAATCACCTTGTATGTACGATATACAAATGTCTTACTTTTTACATAAGAAGAATTTTGTACAGATAGTTTTTAAAAAAGGAATGTTACTGGCAAACTTCCAGTCCTTTAAAGACTTTTTTAAAACACCTGCACCAGGCCCTGTGACAGCCGGCACTCCCTATGGCCTAACCTCCAGATGGTTGTGGCCTCTAACCCAGTGCCAGAGCCTCATGGGAGGCTAAGTTCCCAGTTTCAATGTTACCTGGTGGTCCCAGCCTCCCTGGCTCCAACTTTGTCTAGGATAGGGCAGCAGTATAGCAGCAAGTACCTTCAGTGCTCTGACCAGATATCATTAAGTTAAACTTCCTAAAATCACTCACATAATATATGATGTGAGGGACTCACTATCTGATAAACCAATCAACAGAACTTTGAAAAATCCAGTGAAACATTCATGTCAGATAATTTGGAAAAATGGGTGAGGTCATTTAATATATATGAAACATCCTCTCAAAATACTTGTTTTCTCACATATGCTAATAGAACATAAACATTGATATTAGAGTTCTCCCACCAAGAATTTATTTATTTCGATAATGATAATATTCTTCAAAATATATATATATATATATTTTTTTGCAGTACTGGGGATTGAACGCAGGGGCATTCTACCTCCGTGCTACGACCCTGGCCCTATTTTTTATACTTTATTTTAAGACCGGGTCTCACGAAGTTGCGGAGGGCCTCACTAAGTAGAGAGAGAGAGAAAGAGACAGGGAGAGAGAGAGAGAGAGAGAGCGAGCGCGTTCGCACGCGCGCGCGCATGCGCAAACTGAGGCTGGCCACGAACCCGGATCCTCCGGTCTACGCCTCCCAAAGTACTGGGATTACAAGTGTGCGCCACCACGCCCGGCTTTTCAAAATATTTTTTATTTCCTCTTATTTATTTGCATCCAGAATCAGTTTACAAGACTACATAAGACTAAAAAATTAGTCTTATGACTTTAGAGGTACATTTTAGAGACATAGAAAAAGGATAAATAACATAATCAACATAATGTAGAAGAGAGAGTAAATCTCTTTGGGATCAAACAGACCTGAAGTAGAATGTACTTATTAAGTTACTTGAACCTGCCATTTACATTTTGGGGGGTTACTGGGGACTGAATCCAGGGGTATTCTGTTTCTGAGCTACACCCCTAGCCCTATTTTATAGGGTCTCACTGAGTTGTTGAGGGCCTCACTAAGTTGCTGAGGCTTGCCTTGAACCTGCGATCCTCCTGTCTCAGCCTCCCAAGCATTTGCCACCATGCCCATCTTGCCATTTACTTCTTAAACTTGGCCAGCTATGATATGGAGAGAGTAGACCCTTCTTACAGGGATGCTGACATTAATACAACTCCTGTTATGGAAGCTCAGTGAATCCTAGCTCCCTTCCCCGTGTACATTGCTTACTTCTTCTGTATCAGGTTCCCAGTTTGTTTCATTTGCTTGGTTTTGTTTTGCAGTGCTGGGGATGGGACCCAGGGCCATGGCACATGCTAGGCAAATGCTCTACCACTGAGCTACATCCCCAGCCCCCAAATAGATATGTTTACCCTGATTCTTTTGGTGTGGGGTTCCCAGTTACTTTTGATTCTTCCCAAAAGTCAAGGCCCTAGTCTCTGAAACAGCGCGGCTAGAATCAAGATGGGGTTCTGAGGAGTCTGCTCTGAGGCAGCTGGCACTCATTTGTCTGCATAAACTGTGCTATATTTAATACATAGCTGCTGTACTTTTTAGTCTTCCCAATTTGTTGGGGAATAGTCATAAGAATGTGACTTTGGGCCGGGCGTGGTGGCGCACACTTGTAATCCTAGTACTTTGGGAGGCGGAGACCGGAGGATCCGGGTTGGCCAGCCTCAGCTCTCTCTTTCTCTCTCTCTCTCTCCCTCTCTCTGTCTGTCTGTCTGTCTGTCTGTCTCTCTCTCTCTCTCTCTCGCTACTTAGTGAGGCCCTCTGCAACTTCGTGAGACCCAGTTTCAAGATAAAGTATAAAAAATAGGGCTGGGGGTGTAGCACAGAGGTAGAACACCCCTGGGTTCAATTCCCGGTACCGCAAAAAAAAAAAAAAAAAAGAATGTGACTTTGGTCATGAAGCTAAATAGTAACAGAAAAGCCAAAAAGATAATATAGGAAAATAAGTGCTTTATATATAGTTATGGAAGACAAAATACATAAGGATAACTTTAACACGATAAGAAGTTTTCTTATCTCAAAATATCTATACTCCATAGGTACCTTGAAAGTAAAGATCGAGAAGTCCACCATGTCCACCATGACCTGTTATTAAATGTTTTGGGGAATGAGTAACAGAGCTTATTAAAAAAGAAAAATTCTCTGAGAAGCTAATTTTCCCCTAAAAGAGAATATTTCAATTATCTCTAGCAGGGAAGATAAAAGTGTCATAACTGCCTCTTGATAAAAGGCATTATTTTCCTAGTGCAAAATCAGCAATTGCTCATATAATAAAAATTTAGTTCTGTTTTACTACTGACATTTAATAAATTATTTATCCCATTTAAAATGTGTGTCACTGGACTGCTTAGAATATAAAATGACACATGTAAAGCATTTTTAATTTCTCAAGAAAAAACTATTAAATGAAAGTCAACATCTTTCTTTCTTTCTTGCACCCAGGGTCTTGCAAATGCTAGACAAGTGCTCTACTACTGTGCAACGCCTCTAGTATAGAGAGATCCTGTTTCGAAATAAAAAATAAAATGGCCTGGGGGTATATAGCTCACAGGTAGAATACCTCTGGGACCTTATCCCCCTTAGATTTTGTCTTAGGACACTAACTAGGGACTTGAGTATAATCAAGGCCACTGGGGAAGCCATTTTATACAATGTGTCCTAGCTGATGAAATTGCTAGAGTTCACTGAAGGCGCACAGACTATTCTCACAGGACAACCCAGGCAAGAAAGATGCGATTCATAGACCGTTTAACGGATCTGCTGGCCATGACTCATCTGAACATTGTGGCCCTTGACCAATTTCTGCCCTTGACTCCTCAGAGCCCCTCCTCCCCCACATGAAGACTGGAAAGGAGGTTGAGGGCATTCCACTTCAGAAATTTGCTCATGGTATAACTTGTAAAGCAACAGAGTGTACACACACACACACACACACACACACACACACTCACATTCACACAATGTAAGACCTCCTGAAAGCAAAATTTGCAGTCAGAAAGCAAATATTAAAAATTCTCCCCAGCCCCCAGCCTTTGAGACATGGCAGCTTTGTGTGCATTTCTGTTGCTTGGGACCCCTCTGTCACCCGCATCATGTGACCTGCCGCTGTAATGTTCCTATGTGTTTCAGAGACAGAGAAGGGAAAAGCTGCTTTGACATTCTCACTTGACTTTTTCTTACCTTGGATCACCCCACTTCCCAAGGCATATACGAGTTCCCAAGCCCCTTTCTTTTTAAAATATATTGTATTTTTTGTCACATGTCAACTACTTGGAGCTTGGTTCATGTAAAATATTTAAAATAGCTCAAGCAAATTTGTGCCGTTAGAAGTCAGCACAGCGACTGCCCTGGGGAGGAGGTGGCTGAGAGGGCGGCCTTCCTGACCCCCACAAAGGGACTCTTCCACAGTGCTGATGGCATCTACCAAAACTTGAGCAACAAGGAACCAGGAACAGCCTTTTCCATCGTTCTCAGAAGCTCTGGGCTGTGTGTGTGTGTGTGTATGTGTGTATGTGTGTGTGTTAGTGTGTGTGTGTGTTACTAGGGAATGAACCCATGTTGTACCTCCAAATTATACCCCCAGTCCCTTTACAAAAAAAAAAATTGAAATAGAGTCTTGCTAAGTTGCTGAGGCTGGCCTTGAACCTGCTATCCTCCTGTCTCAGCCTCCCAAATTCTGGGATTATGGGCATGTGCTACTGTGCCCAGCTGTCCCTTGGCATTCTTGAGAGTGGGTAGCCCATGGCCTGCTGGATGGTGTGGGGGGAGCATAGGAAGAGGGAGAAATAGAGAAGGTAAATGTCTAAGAGCAAAGAGTTTAGCTAGTTTGGTCAAGGCAGGAGCTGAAACGGGCTGCTCTCTGGGTTTTTCTTCTCTGATTATTGGTTGAGGAATTATTGAAAGACAAAGTACTCTAAGAAAGTGTCCCAGATCCAAAAAGTGATTGTTAGGTGTTCACAAACTCTGCTCACAAACTTTGTTAGGAGTTCACAAATACAGAAGTGTGTTCCTTAACTGTGAGATACTCCCCTCCCTCTCTTAGTTCCTCCCTCCCTCCCTCCCTCTCTTTCTCTTTTTCTCTCTTCAGTTTTCTCCTTTTCCCCACTCTTTCTCCCACTACTCCAGTTTCCTTATCCCCTGTATTTGTCAATTTAGTAGTTATGAGTCAGTTTCTTTCAAAAAGTGTAATGGAAAAGAGGAGAGAAAGTGGACAAGCAGTGCTATGGTTGGCATCTGGAATGCCCCTCGAAAGCTCAAGTATGGAAAGCAGGGTCCCTGTGCGGCAAGGTCCAGAGCTGGGGCTTCTAGACAGTGGCTGGACTAAATCCAGAGACTGGACCATAGATCAACCCACCAAGTGCCTGAGCTGAATGGACCACAGGGAGGTGGGACATAGTTGGAGGAAGGAGGTCACCAGGGACGGGCCCTGGAAAGGTGGATCTTCCCCCAGTCCATTCTTCCTCTCCTTCCTGGCTGCCATGAGCTGAGCAGCTTTCCTTTGTCAGCCCCTCTGCCATGATGTTTCCACCTTGGAGCCAGATGCACATGAACTGAATCCTCTGAAACTACGAGCCAAAACAAGTGTTTCCTCCTCAGGTATTTTGGTCATGGTGAGGAAAAGTGACTAACACAGGCAAGTAGTATGAGACCATTTTCACATTGTTTTGATTGAGAACCTAAAATTTTCATTATTGTTTAAAATGAAATATACTTAAGACCCTAACATCATCTGGTATAACAAAAGAATTTCAAACTAAAGCAGTCATTTTACTTAACATGGGGATTTCTTAGACTACTTTTACTCTGAACACAGCACACAACCATTCTGGTGCAAAGACATTTAATATATAACACTTAGTTGTTAGGCTAAGACAATATTGGCCATTGAAAGGCCCTAAATAGAGGCAAATGCCAATATTATCTTAGCTAAACACCTAATCCTGCAATCTAAGAACTACACTCGTTTGACAAGGGCCACGCTAACTTTAGAAATAGAGACTTTTGCTGAGTGTAGTGGTGCATGTCTGTAATCCCTGGGCTTGGAAGACTGAGACAGGAGGATCACAGGTTCAAAGCCAGCCTCAGCAACTTAGCAAGGCTTTCAGTGACTTAGTCTGCTGAGACCCTGTTTCCAAATAAAGAATAAAGTAGAGCTGGGAGGTGTCGCTGGAAGGTACAATGCCCCTGGGTTCAAGGTTTAATCCCAGCACCACAAAAAAAAGTAGGAAAAGAAAGAAAGATAAATAAATAAATAAAGTCTTTGGGAAAGAGTAGGTCCAAATTGAGTGAGCCCTCCCCCCTGACAAACCTATAGTAAAATGCCATAGCTGCCTCAAAACCCAAGTGATTTCCAAGGCTGCAGGTGTAAGAAACCATGTGTAAACAACAGACAGCAAATTATTTATTATATATTGGTTATGCTTAATGTTTTGGGATCTTATTTTTGTCATCTGCAATATAAGAACAAGCATAATCTTCCTCAGAGGCATTCTGATAAGTATCTTAAAAACATGCATTTTGAGACAACTAGGGTCATTTGGACATGGACTACACATTACTGGTGACATTACTGAGTATTGCTAATGTTCTGAGTCGTGGTGGTGGTAATGTGGCTATATAGGAGACTGTCCTTGTTCACATGAGATGAATACTCAGGAATTTTTACGGATGAAGTATGTTAGGGTTTGGCTATGGAATATCCCCCCCCCCAAGAAACTCATGTGTTGGCAATGTACCAAGATTCAGAGGTTAAAAAAAAGAATCAGTGCTTTAACCACATCAGTAGATAAATCCTCAATGGATTCATAATTTGAACGCATTTACTAGGGGGTAACTGTAGGCGGGGAGGGGGGTATAACTACAGCAGGTAGGTCACTGGGGGCATGGCCTTTGAGACTATGTGTATACCCCCCCACACCACCACCACTTTCCCGATTGCCACGAGCAGCTTTCCTCCACCACGCATGCCCTTCTGCCATGAGGTTTCTGCTCTGGAGTTAGCAGACTATGACCTAAAGCTCTGAAATCGTGAGCCAATATAAACTTTTCCTTCTCTGAGTTGTTCTTGTCAGGTATTTTGGTCACAGCAATGAGAAAGCTGACTAATACAAAGTATCATCATGTCTGCAACTTACTTTCAAATAGTTCATAAAAAACAAACACACAGGCAAGCATACACACATATACATAGTAATAAAAATTGAAGCCAGAAGTGGTAGCACATGCCTATAATCCCAGTACTTGGGAGGCTGAGACAGGAGGTTCATGGCCAGCCTCCACAATTTAGGGAGGCCTTCAGCAACTTAGTGAGACTCTTTCAAAATAAAAAATAAAAGACAATAGGACTAGGGGTGTAGCTCAGAGGTATAATGCCCCTGGGTTCAATCCCCAATACCAAAAAAAAAAAAAAAATGAGAAGATGTTTGACTAATACCTCATCTCCATGAAAGTCTAAGGCACTGGTATCACCAAGTACTTTTGAAAACAGAGGCCTAAGGGGAAGGTGACCAGAATAGGGAGGAGGCTAGGTTGAAACTCTTTGTAAGTCCTTCCCTCCCAGCTCTGTGCCATCGGGCTACTGGAGCCAGGGGAAGGTGAAAATTTTATTCTTTAGAGAGGGTAAAACAGAATATCTCTAACTGAGGTCAATAAGTAAGGCTCCCTTTATAATAATCACCTTTATTGTTAAGTGTCAGGGTACTTATTATAAACATGGCTATTGACTGAATATTTACATACTAACACCAGGAATTTCTGCTTCTTTTCCCACCTGGCTCCTGAAAGCTAAAGCTAGCAACCAGACCTTATCTTCTAGGAAAGAGCTAGGAAGACATCTCTTCTATAGAGAATCTGACTAGCCCATCGGGGAACCCTAAAGATATGCCACTGGGGGTGCCAGCAGTGCCAGCAAGATGCCCCTAATCATAGGTGGGGGTAGGCATCACCCATAGACTGACCAACCCGTCCACATGTCAAGCAGCAGCATGAGACCAGGCGTCATAATAGTGCCTCTAGTATGCAAAACAGAGGCCAAAATAAACATAAAAGGGCAACAAGGGATATCCAGGGAGAAGAAAACTGAGTTAAATAAACCAAACCATCACTAATATACTCAGATAAGATGCTGGAACCATGAAACAAGAGCAGAATACTACCTAAAAATACAATTTAGAGGGAAAAAAAGAACCTTCGCAAATTAAAAATAGGAAACAGAAATGAAACTAACTCAATAAAGGAATTAGAATATGGTCTCTTCTCAGACTGATGCACAAGAGAAAAGAGAGAATGAGAAAACTGAAGAGCTGGTCTAACAGATCCTGCATTTGAATAATAAATTCTAGTTGGGCGTGGTGGTGCACATCTGTAATCCCAGTACTTGGGAGGCTAAGACAGGAGGATTGCAGGTTTGCAGCCAGCCTCAGAAACTTAGCAAAGCCCTCTGCAATTTAGTGAGACCCTGTTTCAAAATAAAAAAATAAAATAGGGTTGGGGCTATAGCTCAGAGGTAGAATGCCCCTGGGTTCAATCCCCAGTACTACTACTACTACTACTACTACTACTAATAATAATAATAATAATAAATTCTAGAAAGAGCAAACAGATTTGATCAATGCCCACTGTATGCAGGTATAGAAATAACACACTGACCCCATTAGTATGTATGACTAATATGTGTTAATAAAATTTCTTTAAGTGGGGGAGATATGAGCAAAATAATTCAAAGACACTTCTCAGAGCTGAAGGGCATGAAATTCCACATTAAAATGGCACTTCAATGGGAGGCTCAGACAGGAGGATCACAGGTTCAAGGCCAGCCTTAGCAACTTTGCGATACCTTGTTTAAAAAAATTTTTTTTTTTTTTTGGTGGTACTGGGGATTCAACCCAGAGGCTTCTACCTCTGAGCTGCACCCCCAGCCCTACTTTTTATTCTTTTATTTTGAAACAGGGTCTCACTAAGTTGCGGAGGGCCTCACTAAGTAGCTGAGGCTGGCCGCAAACCCGGATCCTCCAGTCTCAGCCTCCCAAGTACTGGGATTACAAGTGTGTACCACCATTCATTGCAATGTAAGACTCCAATGCACCAATAAAAGCACGTTAAAAAAAATTAAATAAAAGGGGACTTCAAGTGCCCACAATGATTGGTGGAAAGGAACCACCAAGGGCCCATTACTGGGAAATTTCAGAACACTGGCAACAAAGAGAAAAATCCTAAAAGCTTCGGAGAGAAAAAAAGGAATCAAGGTCTCAAATAATTTACTTTCCAGGTACTCTTTCTCAAGAAGCTATCAGAGGGAATTTCCCACCAAAAGCAAGAATAAACCAAGAAAGTGAAGGACTTAGGATACAGGAAATATGGAAACGCCCACAGAGGAGGAGGAGCTGCCTCTGGGTAGTCTGGGGAAGGCCAGTGGTGGGCAGGATGTTTGGAGAGCTTTCCTACGAGGTGCACCCATAGAACACCTCATGTGCCTGAACACACTGAGACACTGTGGAACTCTGAGAAAGAGTCTGGGGTTGAAATAGTAATAATACAAAACTAAAAAAAGGAAGGCATTATTAACACCAGAGGGAAAAAAGCAATAGAGGCAAGGCGAAGTGATCATCAGTAGTCATCATTAACTCAAGGCTCAGCTATGAAGAGGGTTTACATAATCATAGTCCGAGAAAGCTGGTGTAACCAGAGTTATGATGCAGCTACACTGGGAGCAGCGTGGGGACAGACAGCAAGGGGGAATGTGCTGTGACAGGAGGTGAAAGGACACACAAGAGCTGAATCTTCACAGTCCTTTGTGGGAAGTCGTTACATACATTCCTCGAGCTCACAAGTCAGAGAGCAGCAAGACGATGTGGTGTCTAGAAATCTGGATGTAAATACCAAAAGAATGTGTCAGAAGGAAGCCATGGGCAAGGGATGAAGAATAAGGGAACAGGACACAACTAGTTTTTTTTTTCTTTTGTTTTTTTTTTTTGGAGGGGGACAAATCTTTGTCTCTGTCTCTTTTTGTCTTTGTCTTTGTGTGTGTGAAGTGCATGAATAATTTTAAAATATATATACAATTTTTATATTTATAACTGCTAAAAAGAAAATAATATACATATAACTATTTTTTTTTTTTTTGCGGTACTGGGGATTGAATGCAGGGGCGTTCTACCTCTGCGCTACACCCCCGGCCCTATTTTTTATACTTTATTTTGAAACCAGGTCTCACGAAGTTGCAGAGGGCCTCACTAAGGAGAGGGAGAGAGAGAGAGAGAAAGAGACAGGGAGAGAGAGAGCGAGAGAGCTGAGGCTGGCCGCGAACCCGGATCCGCCGGTTTCCGCCTCCCAAAGAACTGGGATTACAAGCGTGCACCACCACGCCCGGCTACATATAACTATTTTTGTGTGTGTGATACTGGGGATTAAACCCAGGGGCATTCTACCTTTGAGCTACAGCCCCAGCCCTATTTTTTATTTTGAAACAACATCTCACGAAGTTGTTGTGGGCCTCACCAAGTTGTAAGGCTAGCCTCAAACCTACAGTCCTCCTGTCTCAGCCTCCCAAGTACCGGGATTATAGGTGTGTGCCACCATGCTTGGCTCCCATATAACTGTTTTTAAGAAAACAAAAAATTTTAAAATATTCTGTTCGCCAAATTACTATCCACTTTAAAAGTTATTATCAAATTATAGGTAAATTATAGAAGCGTTTCATTAGATGTTAGTCATTATATCTGAAAAATATAAATAAACCTGCTTTCATACTAAATTATTAGTACATTTAGGTCTGTGTGATAATTTCCTTAGCATATGTAAGTGCTGATTCCAAGTATTTTGGGCCAATTTCATTTTACAACACTGGTGGTGATATAAAGTACTTACCAGCTCTAGCGGACTGAGACGAGCGCCCGAGATAGGTCTGGAATCGGATGACTCAAAACTGGATGCGTGGAGGCTAGCGTAAGAGATGGTGCAGTGTTAGTTTGCAAATAGTTATTTCTTTCTAGTATTTGTAATTCTGACTGTATTATAACTCGAGATGGAAAACAAGTGAAAGCACTCAATGCATAAGCCGAGAAAAAAAAAGTAATCTAAAAATGTTACAGTACTCAAAATATTTTATTACCAAATCTTTTTACTATTTTCAGGAGGCTTAAAAATACTGAATAATGAAAAGAAGAAATGTTTGTAGTAGCCCGGCATGGTGGCATATGCCTGTAATCTCAGTACTTGTGAGGCTGAGACCGGGGGATCACAGGTTCACAGGCAGCCTCAGCAATTTAGGGAGGCCCTGTTTCAAAATAGAAAATAAAAGGGGCTGGGGCAATCTCCAGCACCACAAAAAAAAAAAAAAAGGAAGAAATAAAGAAATGTTTACAGTGAGGTTTTGTTTTTTTGGTACTGGAGGTTGAACCCAGAGGCATTCTACCTCAGAGCTACACCCCAGCCCTATTTTATTTTTTATTTTGAAACAGGGTCTCACTAAGTTGCCAAGGGACCTTGCTAAGTTGCTGAGGCTGGCCTCGAGCCTGTGATCCTCCTGTCTCAGCCTCCCAAGTACTAGGATTACAGGCATGTGTCACCATACCTGGTTTATGGTGATTTTTTAAGAGCTTTGTTCATATCACCTTATAAAGTTGGCATGACAATCAGTATTAACCATTTAATTCCAAAGAAATTTCCTGGACCCAAGGTCTAGAATTATCATTAGGATCTTAAACAAAAATCAAACTTAAGAAAACAACTATCTTGAAAATCAATTAACATAACCCAGTGCACTTACAGGCTAAAGAAGAAAAATCATAGTCAGGCATGGTGGCTCATGCCTGTAATCCCAGTACTTGGGAGACTGAGACAGGAGGATTGCAGGTTCAAGAACAGCCTCAGCAAATAGTGAGACTCTCATTAACCTAGTGAGACCTTGTTTCAAAATTAAGATAGGGCTGGAGGTAGTGTAGCTCAGAGGTAGAATGTGCCTGGGTTCAATCCCCAGTGTCACACACAAAAAAAGAAGAAAAATCATATGACCATATCAATAAATGCAGAAGCTAGGTGCAGTAGTGCACACCTGTAATCTCAGTGACTCAGGAGGCTGAGGCAGGAGGATCACAAATCTGAGTCCAGCCTGGACAACTCAGCAAGACCCTGTTGCAAAATAAAGTAAAAAGAGCTGGGTATATAGTTCGGTAGTAAAGCATCCCTGGGTTCAATCCCCAGTGCACACACACATACACACATGCGTGTGCGCGCACGTGCGCGCGCGCGCATAGGAAAAGCATTTGACAAAACCCAACACCCTCTAATGATAAAACCTCCAAATAAAGTAATAATAGAAGCAAATTTCTTCAACTTGATAAAGAATATCTACAAAAACCCTATAGCTAACATCTAACTTTATGATAAGAAACTTCAAGATTTCCCACAAATTGCCGGGCGTGGTGGTGCACGCTTGTAATCCCAGTACTTTGGGAGGCGGAGACCGGAGGATCCGGGTTCGCGGCCAGCCTCAGC
>PVJS01038571.1:0-19335 GCA_004027185.1 Glis glis
TGACAACGCGCTGACTCAATGCATCAGCCACCTGTTACTCTGGCTGTCTAGAACCCTGTTGAGGTTGACTTACTGTGTGATTTTCGGGATCTATAAGGAAGCCCTTTCATTTTCATTTTAGGCTGTGACTCTTAATAATCTAGTGCATTCTTTTGTAAGCTGAAATGAAACGTGTGTGTGTGTGTGTGTGTGTGTGTGTGTGTATGTGTGTGTGTGTGTGTGTGTGTGTGTGTGAGAGAGAGAGAGAGAGAGACTGGGGATCAAAGCCAGGGCCTCACACACACTAGGCAAGTGCTCCCCACTGAGCCCCAGCCCCAGCTCTGAAACATTTGTCAGTATCTAATTTCTACTGTCTGCTTTCTCCTCTCCCCAAATTCAGAAATGAATTGTCTTTATTTTTCATGATAATGTAGAAATTTGCAAGGTTCCAAAAAACATCCCTTTCCCCAGAAAAAGAAAAGAAAAAACCCCTGAGGACAACGGTGTGAGTTGGCCCCTCTCACATCTGTCACGTGAGGGACCTGTCCTCGTGACACGTGGACACTTGAGCTGCACCCCCCGCTGCACGGCTGTGTTGCGGGGTGATCAGATGCGGCGAACGCTGTACCTAACAAAAGCCCTTAGTGACCAGGGCCGATAGGATGTCCTGCAGTAGCTGTCACCACAGTCCTGCCCCATGTCACAGAGCCCAGACATGATGGAGGAGAAAGAAAACAAAGAGGCTTTCAGCTTTCTCCAAAGCAATGAGAGAAAGTAACAAGAACAAGGGCCCCTGCCACATTTGTCATAGAAAAGCTTGATTTGGCCAGACCTGGTGGCACACACCTGTAATCCCAGTACTTGAGAGGCTGAGGCAGGAGGATCACAGGTTCGAGGCCAGCCTCAGCAACTTAGTGAGACCCTCTGCAACTTAGTGAGACCCAGTTTCAAAATAATTTGTTTACATATGAATATATACCACATAACATATTAGTATATATTATTAATAAATAATAGTATATATTATTAATAATATATCAGTGTATATAAGTATATATTAATATGCGCTAATATATCATTATATAATAATATATAATTTGTTTATGTAAATACATGCTATATATTAGTATATATTATTAATAATTAAATAATAGTATATATTATTAATAATATATCAGTGTATATAAGTATATATTAATATATGCTAATATATCATTATATAATAATATATAATTTGTTTATGTAAATACATGCTATATATTAGTATATATTATTAATAATAATTATAATAATAGTATATACTAGTATATATTATTAGTAATATATATGTGGGGTATAGCTCAGAGGTAGGATGCCTTTGGGTTTAATCCCCAGTAACACACACACACACACACACACACACACACACACACACACACACACACGAGAGAGGGAGAGAGAGAGAGAGAGAGAGAGAGAAGCTTTGTTTGTTTATGAGGTCCCATGTTAAGGTCCAAACCATGTGTTTCAAACTCCTGCCTTGATTTACTTTAGAAGATACGAGACCCAGAACCTTCCACGCTAGAGCCCCAGAGGGCCCCACACGAACTTGGCTACACCTAAGCGTCGAAGCGACTTCCAGGAGCGTTGATGAAACAAATCAGGGTCCCCAGGAAGCAGGCATTGTGAGCGCAGCACCGGGCAGCTCAGCAGCCCACCCATCCTCAGCGAATTCACCTGTGAGAAGGACCCAGCACAGCAAGAACCATGGCCACCCTCTAGAACACTCCCACGCCCACGGGACGAGAAGAGCCACGCCAAGGCTCAGAAGCAGGAGGAGCACTGAGAAGAGCAAAAGCTGCCGAGTCAGGAAAGCGCCTTGCATCTCTGATGTCCCAGGAATGTCGGATGCAGCGATAGTATCTCTGAAATCTAGAGTAGACTTTTTATCCAGCCCTGAAGAGACAGATAAAAATGAGCTGAGCCCAACGTCAACACACAGGGATGGAAATATTTATCTGACGTTCTAAGGCATTCGTTTTCCCTACTGAGGTAAGGTATACACCCTGTTCCCTCCCCACCAAAGTCTCTGACTCTGTCCTTGGCCAAGACACTAAAGCGTCCTCCCCGAACTCCAAGAATAAAATAAGAAGCTGGAAACACAGGTGGAGAAAGTCCACGTTTGGTGGCAGAGCATACGATGAAAAGTGGCAGTTCACTGTGCAAGGAGAATGCTGAGGTGGTTGGGCCCAAACCAAGATAAGGACGAAGATGAAATAGGTATCTCTCCAGTTAACACAGAAGATAAAAAGAACGGGGTGAGGATAATAGAAATCAATGCCAGAGACGTTTCCAAAAATAACAACGTGGTCGTGGACTTTGACAGACTGTCAAATTGTTGGATGTGTAAAACTAGTGGTGCACATGTTCCAAGGGAAGATACAGTACCAGCTTCCTCAATATTGGATCAAAAATTGAATTGATCCAGTGGAGAAAAGAAAAAAAAAAGGGCAGAATGCATAGAGTAATGACAAATTTTTTCATGCCTTCAGATTGGATTAATAAAAGCTCAACTGCTTCCTAGATAATCATCTATTTTATAGACAATTACAAACCCAGACAAAAACCCTCCAATGAATTGACAAGAGTCTATGGAGTGAGAACTGGAATGATGACTCATTTTGACCTGAAAACTCACCCGGGGACGAATGGAACATCTGGTGTGCAGCCCACTGAAGGAGAAGGAGGCTGCATTAGACTGCGCTGGCGCCCATCTTCAGCGATGGACTCCCAGCTCTGCCACAGCGCCACCTGGGCCAAATCTGTAGACACAGCCAAACAGGATACCTCGGTCTCAGAGTTACATCCCAGATGGAAGATTTCAAGCCAAGTTCTTTTTTCTTGCAAAAGCAGAAAGAATAACAACGCCGCTCCTCATTCCACTCAAAATGATCACGATCAGCAGCCGGTCGTGGTGGTGCACGCCTGTACTCCCAGGACTTGAGAGGCTGAGACAGGAGAGCTCAGGTGCATGGCCAGCCTCAGCAACTCAGGCCCTTTGCAATTTAGATAGACCCTGTTTCAAAACAAAAGGATGAAATAGGGCTGGGGGTGTAGCTCAGAGGTAGAATGACCCTGGGATTCATCCCCAGTGCCACAAAAAACAAACAAAAAAAGATAGCATGTGGAGGTATGCTGCTTCTCACAGAACAAACTCCTTCTCTTTTATATACAATAACTAAGTTTTGTCCACAACCTCATACAAACAAACCAACAAACTAATGATGACATCAGTCAGACCCTTGTAGACATCTCTCTCCTCTAAGAACGCAACATCGCTGCCTCTGCAGTTAGTGGTGCTCAATCTGGACACTGAAAGTTTTCAGTTCCTCATCACTGCGCTTGAGTTCTGCTTCTTTTCCTTTTATTGGAGGAGAAAGATCAGAGTCTTTCAGCTAGACATGGGCTGCCTTTATCAATCAGTCAGCGCAGGTCTATCAGCCTAGTATCCCATCAACACAAAGGAAGAGAAGTCTAGTTCTATCAATAAACTAATAGACATCCCACAATTCAGAGGAAGTCCCTCTCTTTCTCATAAACAGAAATCCCAATCAGTGCATCCAACTGCTTGCCCATCATTCATTCATTCTTTTTTTTTTTTTTGGTGGTACTGGGAATTGAACCCAGGGGCATTCTACCTCTGAGCTACACCCCAGCCCTATTTTAATTTTATTTGGAAACAGGGTCTTTCTGAGTTGATGTGAGTCTCACTAAATTGCTGAGGCTGGCTTCGTACCTGCGATCCTCTTGTCTCAGCCTCCCAAGTCCTGGGATTAAAGGTGTGCATCACCACGTCCTGCCATTCATTTTTAAGAAACAAAATTCTGTCACATTTCAAA
The DNA here is from genome assembly GCA_004027185.1 of Glis glis. Classification (NCBI taxonomy): domain Eukaryota; kingdom Metazoa; phylum Chordata; class Mammalia; order Rodentia; family Gliridae; genus Glis; species Glis glis. Next base: position 3,858 of record PVJS01038571.1, read on the forward strand.
GGTCTGGCCCAGCTGGATGTGGTGGCACAGGCCTGTAACCCCAGTACTTGAGAAGCTGAGACAGGGGGATCGCAGGTTCAAGGTCAGCCTCAGCAACTTAGTGAGACCCTGTTAGAAAATTAAAAAAATGAAAAGGGATGAGGGTGTAGCTCAGAGCTAGACTGCCCCTGTGTGCAATCCCTAGTACCAATCAAATGAGTGCTGTGTGCATATAAGCCTCCACCACCCTGAACCTCATCAAGATGTATGATTATAATGCACCAATAAATAACAAAAACAAACAAATAAATAAATAAATAAATAGTCTGGCTCAGAACAGATCTGAGAGTTTCCTGTCTGCCGTCCATTCTGGAGAGCTTGCTGCCAAATTAAATAAAGTTATTCTTCCTTCTAATAGAGTATCTATGAGCGGGTGATCAAGACTTCTGCTCCCTGAGGCACAGGGCAGCTATTAAATGTTGAAAGTTTACTTCCCGAGCCAACTACAAATGCCTACATATAGTCTTAAAATATAAAAACGTGTGCTAGGTCTTCTAATGCCAAAAGAAGTCCTACCAGTATTTATAATTTATGGTGATTTTTTGTCTTTTTTGTTTTAAAAACTAAGTATCCTTCTTTAGAACTTTAAGACAAGATGTCAACGACTTCCTTTTTAAAACAAAATGAGAAATAATCTCTTTTTGCTGATTTCATTTGCTGTTTTATAGGTTGAGTGAGTACTCTATGCCGGTGACCTCAACAGAGGGATAAATTAAGCTTACATAGCCCGGTGTGGTGCTGCACACTTATAATTCCAGTACTTGGGAGGTTGAGACAGGAGGATTGCTGGTTCGAGGACAGCCTCAGCGAGTTAGTGAGGTCCTCTGCAACTTAGTGAGACCCTGTTTCCAAATAAATAAAAAGCAAAATAGGACTGGGGGTATAGCTCAGAGGTAGAATACCCCTGGGTTCAATCCTCAGTGCCACACACACACACACACACACACACACACACACACACACAAATTAAGCTTACATTTGTATGCTGTATTAATAGCTAGGTGAACATACATCTGATATTTGTTACCTCAATAGTACTCTTGGGAGTGTTTATAAGTTAACAGTCATTTTATGCTGAAAGAAGGATCTGGAAAACCAGTGATGCAAAATACTGGGTTTAATTTAACACTTATTTTCAATGATGAACTTTTCAGTGTGGAAGATTTATCTCATATTGCCTTTCTTACCAAATTGGTGTCTAATTAATAATAATCAAAGTGTTATATTATCTTATGGACATGTAATACTTGGATTTTACATCTTTGGTTCTAAATTGGACAAGGAGAATTTCAAATAAAAATTTTCTCCACATGCCATTTTTCATAAATGCTATATATAATAGTGCAAGAAGCTTTGAACAATCTTCTATGAAAATGTTGCTATACTGTGATTAACTATTTCACAATTGCTATTTAGAAAGGAATGGGGGTTAGTTTATTTATTTATTTTTATTTGTGCATTGTAATCATGCATCTTGATGGGTTTCAGGGTGCTAGAAGTATACAGGCACACATAGGTCAATTAGTCTCCCCCAATTCCCACCCCCATTTCCTCCCCCTTCCCTCCTTCTCCTGCTCAGCATAGTAGTTGACTTTGATATATTTGTGTATGTACATCATGTGCATTAGGGTGTTTCCCTCTTCCCCCTCCCATCTCCCTCAGATAGGTCGCCTTCTTTACTCATCTGAGGTTTTCTCCATCTTTGTCTGGAGTCCCTCCTATGCCCTATTCTCCCTAGCTTCCGCATATTAGGGAAAGCATCTGACTTTTCACTTTTTGTGACTGACTAATCTCACAAAGCATAATGTTCTCTAATTTCATCCATTTCCCTGCAAAAGATGTAATTTTGTTCTTCTTTATGGCTGTGTAAAATTCCATTGTATACATATCCCATAGTCTTGTAATCCATTCATCTGTTGATGGATATCTTGACTGGTTGCATAGTTTGGCAATTGTGAATTGGGCAGCTATAAACATAGACACACATGCATTAGTTTGGTAGTTTGGTTTCAGTTCTTTTGGGTAGATGCCTAGAAGTGGTATTGCTGGGTCATATGGTAGGTTCATTCCCATTCTTAGGATCCTCCACACTGTTTTCCAAAATGGTTGCACTAATTTACAATCCCACCAACAGTGTATTAGAGTTCCTACTTCTCCACATCCTCGCCAGCATTTGTTGTTTGTGTTTTTAATTATATTCATTTGAAAAAATTGTAAGAATATTTGGAGTTCCAGATATTCCAGTTATAATTCTGGTAAAATGGTAAAGAGAACTCATGATGTAGGTTTTAAGTGGATATAGCAGGGTCCTGACAAATATCACACACCCAGATGTTGTGAAGGATAAAGAGAACAGAGGTTTATTTAAAATCAAGTTTTGAATATTATCATCTGGACCTACATGATAATTTTATCTTATCATTTTATCAGAATTAAAGCTAGAATTTTTGAAATGTGTATAAATCCATCAGAGCCAGAAGGGTTAAGAAAAGCTGTCCTAACCGTCTGGCTTTGACTTACTCTGGGGTCTCGCGGTCCTTGGTGTTCGGTTCCTGCCTTAAGAACTGAATTGGTGACTTAGCCTGGGAGTTTTGGTCAAACATGCGGATTGTGGAGTTAAGCTGGTTTTCATTAAAACTACTGTAAGCTTTACTTCTTAGCTTTATGAAGCCTCTTTGGAAGTTTTTGTTTGTCTGTTTTTGTTTTTTGATACAGAGGATTGAACTCAGAGGCATTCTACCTCCAAGCTACATCCTAAGCCCTTTTTATTTTTTATTTTGGAACAAGATCTTGCTAAGTTGCTGAGGCTGGCCTTAAACCTGAGATCCTCCTGTTTCAGCCTCCGAAGTACTGGGATTACTGGCATGCGCCACCACACTGGGTGGAAAAAAAATTTTTTTTCTGGTTTGAAAAAAGCAAGATATTTAAAAGAAGAAAAAAAATCACTTCTCAGTTCTCATCTTAACCATCAGCAGTGTTCAATGTTCCTGACTCCCTCCTGGAAATTCTTTCTTTAAAACCAAATATTTTTTTCTGGATTCTTCTTCTTTTTTCATTGCTTTCCGTGTCCCATGCTGCTTCCGGTTCCACTTTTCTGCTCTCTAAAGGTTGGTGGAATGCTCACCTAGCAACTCAAGGCCTGGGTTCTAGCCCCAGCACCAGAAAAAAACAAAGAAAACATTGGCGCACTCTGCCCTTGGTCCTCTTCCTATCGGCTCACTTTCTAGGAACACCATCTGGTCTCATTTGGGGGCTGAGGGAGTCACCTTCCTATTTTCCTGTTCCCTGGCCCCAGACCAATGCGTTCAGCTGCGTTCCTCACATCCCTGCAGTACTATTTATTTTATTTTTTTTATTTTTTGTGTGTGGTACTGGGGATTGAACCCAGGGTCATTCTACCTCAGAGCTACACCCCCACCCCTATTTTTTATCCTTTATTTTGAAACAGAGTTTCACCAAGTTGCAGAGGCCTTGCTAAGTAGCTGAGGCTGGCCCCGGATCCTCCAGTCTCAGCCTCTCAAGTACTGGGATTACAAGTGTGCGCCACCACGCTCGTCCCTTCAGTACTATTTAATAGGCGCTTCGCATTTAACATGACTCAAGCTGAAAACGGGATGCTTTATCCCCTAGAGTCCTCAGTCTTCCTATTAATTATCAAATGCATGCTAATTACTTTCTCTTTCCTATCACACATCCAAGCCATCAACATAAATCCAAAGTATATTCAGATATTCTCTACCTTCCAGGTAGATCTGCCTTAAAAATAGTGACCAGCCCAGTCTAAGCCGTTTTCTTCTCCCGCCTGATGGTCTGATGGGCTCTCCACAGATGTCCTTGCATCTTTCTTCTGGCCCCGTCTACCTCACACACATGTTTTAGAATGAATTCATGAGAACAGAAGTCTGATGATGAGATCCATGGCCATGCTTCACGCGCCGCCCGCTGTCTCGCTCTGCAGCCCGGAGGTGTCACCATGGCTGACAGTCGTCCCGGGTCAGGCCCCTGTGCCTCTCCCGGTGTCTGTCTGACTGCGGCCTGCCTGCTGCCTCTGGTCCGGCCTCGCTGTTCTTGGGCCAAGCATTTCCCTGACTCGGGGCTTGCCCCTTGCCGTGGCTTCTGCTTGAACAGCTCTTTCCCAGGACTGACACAGCGTGGCTGCTCATTTCCCTCGGATCTCCCCTAGTTGCCTTCTTATCAGAAACACTTCCCTGACCTCGCTCCTCTACCTCGCTCTGTAACCGCCTAAGCCTGACTTCAACTGCTTCATTTTTCTTTATATTAGGTGTGCATTATACGTATATATAATATATGAATGTTATATAATGTTATTATTAAAATAAACTCAAATGTTAAGTAAATATAACTTTATATATATGCATGTTAATATATAGATCTAAAATCAAAAGAGAAACTATGATGCTTTAAAAAAACTGGTGTGTTTGCATTGCCTGTAAAATATTGGGTTTATGGTAGGCACACAATAATAAGTAATTAAACTAATACTTCATTTTAAATTAATGTTATGAGTTTTTTTGGGGGGTATTAGAGATTGAACCCAGGAGTGTTCTACCCCCAAGCTACACCCCCAGCCCTCTTTATTTTTTATTTTGAAACAGGGTCTCACTAAGTTGCTGAGGGTCTCACTAAGTTGCTGAGGCTGGCCTGGAACCTGTGATCATCCTTCTCATAACAGTATTTATCTTTTGCACAAATGAGTGGGTTCATAAAATACATATTTTTCTGTCTTCTCGTCCTTAAATGGAGATTCAGCCTGCCATGGAGTGGTACATCATTAAATCTACAGGAATAGTCTTCTGTTTCTAGGAACGTTCACTAAAGAACTGGCAACTTTCAAGGTCCCTATCTCTAATACAAACCCAAGTGGCAGTCTGGTCATAGTGATAATACAATTTCTAGTTCCTGATGGTACTGTCAAATGCTGCTACCCTCCTCCAGTGAGCGACCTTTGGAGGCCAATGGAAGAGGACACAAATCCCACTCTTATAGGACAAGGAGGCTGTGGGACGACAAGCCCAACCCTGTATTACTGCTGATGTCAGGATTCTGAGATCACTGATGCTCCAAACCAAAAGTCATGCAGAAAGGCGTTTTCCTGTGCTGGTTACCCCAGCCCTGTGGATAAAGGTATGGGGTTCTTCTTGCCTCCGCTGTGAGAATCCTTTGACTTCTTTATTCCATTCACAGACTTGTGATGCAGCCGCTGTACACAAATTAAAGGTGCGCTCACCTCAAGCCGAGGGTCTCCACTGGCTACCTGCATGAGTCCTGATGTGATTTCTTAGATTACCATCCCTTTTCTGCTCTCCAGGTCTGTTTTTAAGACTCATTAGAAGAGATCAAGGTTACTTTTGGTCCTGTCCATGTTTAGCTCAGGTGGGAGAATTCTTCCCGGCCATTAAGGACTTTTGTTAACTCTATCCCACCAATTGGTATGGTCGTGGAAATTGCTTCCATATTTTGATACATATTCATTTTATAATTAATGGTACTGTTACAGGCTTTCTCCAAGTCATATATATTGCAGGGTATTTTAACGAGAGGTTTGAAGAATAGGAAGTTACCTTTCACCGGAAATGTCTGTTATCTTTAAATGTATGTTGTCACCTGACTTTAAGGTTTTTCATTTAATCTCATTTTTGAAGGTTCTTAGATGACCACACTTCTAAAATTTGGAAGCCCTATTTTCAGGTTCTACTTAAACACCACCACCCCACTCATTCTATACTGCGCTTGGATTCTAATATCTATAACTCTTACAAAAACGCATGTTGAAAAGGGCTAGTGTTCACAATTGCCTGAAGGAAAAAAAATAACTTTAATGATAGACAAGTAAATGACTCTTCAATCTTCCCAAATCCCCAAGAAAGGGGAAGTAGCATGCTACAAGTACTTGTAATTATAAGTTAGAGCCACTTGGGGGCAGCATAGTACATTAAAGAAAACAGGACTGGCACAGGAAGGATTTGGGTTTAAGTCTATGCTAAGTAATTCTTTGACTTTGAATAAATCAAATAAACCTCTCATGTCAAGTATCAAGGGAAATGATACTGTCTATCTTGACTGCAGCACAAGAGAGTGGTGAGAATCAGTTCAGTACTGTGTTAAAGAGTCTTTAACCTGTTTTCATTCAGAAGGTTCTTTCTGTTTTGCGGTGCTGGGGATTGAACTACATCCCCATCCATTTTATTTAATTTTTAATCTTGAGACATGGTCTTGCTAAATTGTCCAGGTTGGCCTTGAACTTGTCATTTTCTTGCCCCAGCCTCTGAGTAGCTGGAAATATAGGCGTGCACCACTATGCCCTGCAGAAGATTTTTATTCTCCAAACATTCATTTATAGAATCACAGCTGCTATGAAGCAATATATATTAAAAGCAGTAGAAACCAAATGAGTCACTGGTGAGCTGACAATCTACAAAACTGGTCCCCATGGACCTTCGTACCGACTTCACATGAGACAATATCTCTGCAGTGACATCAAGGTCATTGTGAACTGACTTTCACTGGCTGCCAGGTGCCAACACTTAATAACATAGCGCATATATAATGTACTATATCAGCTAAAATGACTGGCAAAATATTCAGGATTTTAGAGAGCCACAAAAGTAATATTAAAATTTTGTTTAAATACTAGGCAAAGTCACCAGCAAATGGGAGACCATTAGAGTTAGATAATCTTACGATTCGAAAATAAAAAGATCAACAGGGATATCAAAACTTGAAAGGTGCTTCAAAGAGGACTGAATTAAGACAAGGACAGGGTACAGTGTGCTATTGTGCTGCATCATAAAGTTCTGTGGAAAAATAATGGTCCCACAAAAATATCAACGTCTCTTTCCTCACCCTAAGAATAATTGCATACAGACAATTGTAGCTTCAATGTTAAGCACAAGGTAAGCTGATTTCTAAAATACTTTGCTTTAGTTTTCAAGATAAAGACTACTTCTCTTCCGCACATTTATTATGAAATAAGATCTACTTTTACATTGGTTTTACATATGTAGCCTCTTTTGAGTAGCAATTATGTCATGAAAACCACCTCTCCATTTTAAGGCAATTTATTAAGGAAAAAAATCAGACTGGGAAGCGGTTAAGAGTGTGACACGATTAAACACATCCGTGTTTTCCACTCTGCCTCCTCTCACACTTATCATACTTCTGAATTTTATTATAATTTTTCTAGCTTTTGTTTTTCTTGCTTTTTTAAACATAGTTCAGACACATACTCTTAAACAACTGCATCTATTATATAGCTATCTGTTGATCTATAATTTATCTGTCTATACAGTAACATTTTTCTTCCACACAATTATATTTTCACTCTAAAAGAGTTTTAGGATAGAATCCTTAGTCAATTAAAGATGGAGTAAACCACCAGGCATGGTGGCACACACTTGTAATCCCAGTACTTGGGAGGCTGAGACAGGAGGATCCGGGTTCGCGGCCAGCCTCAGCTACTTAGTGAGGCCCTCTGCAACTTAGTGAGACCCTGCTTCAAAATAAAGAATAAAAAATAGGGCTGGGGGTGTAGCTCAGAGGTAGAATGCCTCTGGGTTCAATCCCCAGCACAGCAAAATGAATGAATGAATGAATGAACGAATGAATGAATGAATAAGTAAATAAATAAATAAATATGGAGTAAGCCAATGTAAATTACTGAGACTCACTGAGTTTGAATTCGATACTAAGTTATCTAGGGAAGTAAGGGCTTGATTGTTTTTCTTCCTGACAGTTTATGTATAATTCGTAGGCCTGATAAATTTATCATGCTTCTGTGCCAACATTCATATTATATTCACTTATTCCTGCAAATTTACTTTTATTTATTTTAATTAGATGATGAAACCTGGGCGTGGTGGCACACGCTTGCAATCCTAGTACTTGGGAAGCTGAGACTGGAGGATCACAGGTTCAAGGACAGCCTCAGCAATTTAGTGAGGCTCTCAGAAACCTAGGGAGACCCTGTCTCTAAATAAGAAATAAAACCTGTCTATGGGTATAGTTCAGAGGTAGAATGCCTCTGGGTTCAATCCCCAGTACCACCACAAAAAAAAAAAATCAAATGATGAGGAAATTTGATATCTTAAAATTGGTTCATTCGTTATAAATAAATCAGTCAGAATAATCAAATACCCCTCCACTGACAAAATTTTTAAAAACAGTTGCTACCTATTTTCTGACATTGAATACTAATTAATATCAATCATACTGATAGAATTACTCATTTTAATCTAGAGTGCCGAAAAGTATAGGAAGACAAATGTGATTTTTTAAACACTCAAACTCTTGATACATGTTGACACATTTGAGTAATATAATTTAAGAAAAATAATATGAATCTATAAGTTCCCGGTTAGAAACCAGCAACTGAGCTATCAGCATTTTTTTCCTGAGCAAAATGTACAAATAATCTTGATTGTGTTCTCTGCTCATTATCAATTATTCCAAATGACCTTTTGAAAAGTAATTATGTGACTATTTTTTATGATACTGGGGATTGAACCCAGGGGCATTCTACTTCCGAGCTACACCCCCAGCCCTGTTTTTTATTATTTATTTTTTAAACAGGGTCTCACTAAGTTGCGGAGGGCCTCACTAAGTAGCTGAGGCTGGCTGTGAACCTGTGATACTTCTGTCTCAGCCTCCCAAGTACTGGGATTACAAGCAAGGTTTAGCCACAAGCTTTGCAGGACTTGGTCACTGCACCTGACCACATTGTGTAAAAATGTCCTTTATTTAATTGTGCTGATGGAAAAAAACACAATCGAGAATAAACTAAATTTATAAAAATTTTTAAAGACCTTTTTAGGATTCTGCCTCATAATTACTATGGTAAAAATCTGTCAACATAAAAATTTGGGTTGTTGACCCTGGCATGGTTTAGAAGGTAGCACATGGCAAAATATATTGAAACAGAATGTAGAAATGATTAATGTAAGTGCTTTTGCAATTAATACATAAATATGAATCATAGAATTTGAGGGTACAAGGAGATAATGAAATGAGCTGAATTTATAACTTAGAAGTTGAAATCAACTCTAGGCATAAACATTGTTCTGAACTTGTCATGGGAGCTTTTATAAAATGCAGATTCTTGGTCCCCAACTCTTAAATTTCTAAACCCATAGATTTGGGATAGTATGTGGAAATGTATATTTTAAACAAAATATTCTAGAGATTATCATACATTGATTAGTTATAGAAATGTAAGGCAAAATAACACATCTTTTAGAAAATTGGGAGATTATTTCCATAGCCTTAGGCAAAAGGATTTCCTATACAATATACTAACAAGAAAATGGTAAAATTGGCCTTTTTTATATCAAGAAATTTTGCCCATCAAAAAAATTACAGATTTAAAGACAAAGCCAACAAATCAGAAAATAAATTTCAGCACTTACAGTAGACAACAGACTAGCATACACGTATATTTAAAAACCACCAAAAACTGCCCCAATATACCCCATAAGCAAAATGAGCAAAAAGCTGAAAAGTCTGTCACAAAAAGGATGTCCACATGACTGATACACATATCAAAAGGTCATTGTCTTCATTCATAATCAGGAAAAAAAACAAAAAAATAAAAAGTCTAACCAACATTTTTTTTTTTTTTTGCGGTACTAGGAATTGAACCCAGGGGCATTCCACCTCCGCGCAGGAAAATGAATGGAGCTGGAGAATATTATGCCTAGTGAGATCAGCCATTCTCAGAAAGTCAAGGGAGATATGTTTTCTTTAATATGTGGAAGCTAGAGAGAAAATAGAAAACGTAAGGGACTTTAATTCAGAAACAGACCTGTAGAGTAGTTGAAGGGGGTTAGGGGAAGAAGTTAGGGAGTGGAAGAGGGAGGATTAAAGAAGGAAACAGTTGGAATAATACTGTGGCAATAGCTGAAGGCATTACTATTCATCTCACTAACTTCTATGGGGAGAAAGGAGGCGGAAGGGTGGGTGTGGATGGAAACACACGAAAGAGCTGTGTGCAGGTGTGTTTTTACCACATTGAACCTCACTATGATGTGTAATTGCAATACACTAATAACATAATTTACAAAAAGAAAATACAAAAACTTTTGCTACAATAAACAAATGAATTTTGCAAGTATGTAGTACATAGGGTCAGTATTAAAAAAAAGAACTTCAATCTGCAACCACATACAGAAATATTAACCTGGGGAAAATTAAATTATCTATAAATTAATCTTAATGGACTATAAACATTATATGAGTCTCAATCTATATTTGTGGAAGAAATTTTGTCCTATGCTAGGACAAAATTGTGAACTTGGATTAGATTTATGACACAACCTACACTCATTATATGTAAAAGAAAAATAACTACAAATTGACCTTCATCAAAATTAAGAACTGTTATTTGAAAGATGTTCTTAAAGGAATGAAACTAAAAAAACAAAAGAAACTTTTGCAAATCACATCATCTCATAGATGACATGAATAAAGAATGTGTGTGTGCGTGTGTGTGTATAGAATATGCAACCTTAGTGATAACAGAGCATACAAATAAAAAGATAAACATTTTATTATACACCCCACCAAAAATAACAAATAGCAAATAAACCCACAAAAAGGTTATCACCATTATCAGTAATTAGGGAAGTAAAAATTAAGACCAAGATGAGATATTAGTGTCCAAAATTAAAAATACAGCTCACCCTAAGGGTTGGCAAGGATGAGCAGGTGATGGAGCCAGCACGCTCTCAGGGGTGGAATGGAGAATGTCACAGTCCCTTAGGAAAACAGTTTGACTCTTTCTTAATAGAAGACACGTTGTTAAGTGAACAGAAGCAATAACAAGAGGTCACGTACTATATGATGTCATGTGCATGGAATGTGCTTTGGTGTAAAGAAAGAAATACACATTGAAATGTGAATGTGTGTGTGGGGGGGGACACTTTAGGTATTCCCTGTGTCTCTTTTAAAACACACTGGTTAGCCAGGCGTGGTGGCGCACACTTGTAATCCCAGTACTTGGGATTGCAGGTTTGGGGCCGGCCTCAGCTACTTAGTGAGACCCTCTGCAACTTAGTGAGACCCTGTTTCAAAATAAAGAATAAAAAAAAGGGGTGGAGGTGTAGCTCAGAGGTAGAATCCCCCTGGGTTCAATTCCCAGTACTGCAAAAATAAATAAATAAATAAATGAATAGATAAATAAATAAATAATAAATAAAGCCTGGTGTGGTGGTGCACTGGTAATCCCAGTACTTCGCTGAGACAGGAGGATCCGGGTTCTCACCAAATAGTGGAGGGATTTAGTGAGAACCTGTTTCAAAATAAAGAATAAAATTTAGTGAGACCCTGTGTCATAATAAAGAATGATACTAGGGCTGAGGGTGTAGCTCGGAGGTAGAATGCCCCTGGGTTCAATCCCCAGTACCGCTAAATAAATAAATAAATAAATAAATAAATAAATAGCCTGCTGGTTGCAGGGTGAGTCTGGGAAGGCATGTGAGGGTGGCCTTGGTGCCTGGTCGTCTTCCAGATCCCTGATCAGTCTGCATGTCTGATCAATAGAAAATGCTAGGAAGTCCCCTAAGTTAACTGTTTCTTCAAGATATAATGTCTGTCTTGTTTAAACTTCTTATCAGAGGGTTAATTAATAATGCACAAGTAATTATAGTTTTGGGTTAACTTTAAGATTTACAGATTTCTTAGGAATTTGGGAGTCATAGGCCTGGGGGAGAGACTGGCTCAGGGAGTGACAGGCTGGGAAAAGTGTGCAGGACTTCAGAATTAAAATTTTGTCCCTTCTCCTTCCTTTATGTCTCTTTTCTACCTGTTCATTTCTGAATCCTACCTCAGTAGCACCTATATTTGTAATAGCAAAAACTTGGAAATAAACCAAATGTCCATCAAGAAGTAAATCGTTAAAAGAAAGAAATTATATTTGTGCAGGGGAATGCTGTGCAGTGACAAAAGAACAATTGAGGCCAAATAGGAGAAATAAAAGAAATAGATAGAACGGAGACAAACAGGGAAGAAAAGGGAGACTGTAGCTTTAAACCCAGAAACTCCATCACGACTCTCACCTTCACCCTGAAGGTCTGTGTTCCTCCAGGCCTCAGCTCCTAGCAGATCTGGTAACAAAGGGCCAGTCAGCCTGAGAGCCCTATATGTCCAGTTAATTCACACACACACACACACACACGTATTGACATATATATATGTCAATATACAATTGTTATATATATAATAATTAATTGACATACATAGAGTACTATGTTGCATTAATTGATATATATGTGCATTGATATATATATCTCAATATATAATTGTTATATATACAATAGTTAATTGACATATATAGATAGAGAGAGCACTATATGTCAGTTGATTGATATATATAGACATATGTATCAATATATAATTGTTATATATAATAGTTAATTGACATATATATAGAGAGAGCACTATATGTCCACATATAGTGGACACACACACACACACACACTCACACACACAACACAAATGTATTGACATTATATGTCAATATATAATTGTTATATATATAATAGTTAATTGACATATATATAGAGAGAGAACACTCTATGTCCAGTTAATTGGCATATATATACTGACCTCACACCTATAGTCTTCCTGTCTTAGGTTCCCCCCAAAATTGGGATTACAGGCATGTACCACTGCACCCAGATAGATACGTTAAAAATTTTTAAATATAATTAAAATATGATTAATCAGCTAAAATATAAAAAGTACCTCTTTCAGTTTCGTGAGACACTGTAATCTTTACTAATATTTCAGTTGTAATATAAACAAATAGGGATCAGTCATCATTCTCAGACGGGCTATTTATTCATAAATATAAGATTTCTTTCAGTGGTCATTAACAAGACATGTTTCTTCATCATAACACGTTAGTTCATTTTTTACACTGTTGCTTCACCATTTTTCTTACTGAGCAGAAAGAGCCCTTCTGTACCATGTAGCCCCTTATGTTTACATATTCCGGTTTCTACATAACATTGAAAATATTTTCCATTTCTGTTATGATACACATGTTTTATATTTCAACACTTGATTATCATTAAATATACCCATTTTTTCATTTTTCCTGTATTTTGTTAATATTCATAGAAAATCATTATCTAGATATCCTATTTCTCACTTTGAGTCTGGTTCCGTCTTCCTGTGACTACACGGTCCTATGGCTGCCCAAAGATCACTTCGACCCTCTTAGTTTTGGACACTCTACAGTTCCTGACTTTGCTGACTCTGATTATTTTACCTGTCGACATGTGAATTCTTCAGTAATGTGGAGTTAGGAAGGTATTATTTTTTGTTGAACAACATTCATAGAAGATATGTGATTATAAAGATAATTTGCTAGTCTTGGTGGTGACACCTGTAATCCCAGTACTTGGGAGACTGAGACAGGAGGATCACAGGTTCAAGGCCAGCCTCATCAGGTGAGACCATAAACAACCTATCAAGACCCTGTTTCAATAAATAAATAAATAAATAAATAAATAAATAAATAAAGGGCCGGTGTTATAGCTCAGAGGTTAGAATGCCCCTGGGTTCAATTCCCAGTATAAAAAAATAGAATATTCACACTTTAACACTTATTGGTAAAACTTCTTATGGGATAAAGGGAAATAGAGTAAAGGTGTTTTAGGTAGCATGGAATAGGTATCTTAGGGAATGTGTGTTTTTGGAGAAAATGTCCTATCCATATGCTTAAGACTTCTGCAAGCAGATTTTATAGATCCAAATCCTGGCTCCAGCACTATATTAAGTCACTTGTCCTGTCTACTACCCAGTTTCCTCATCTAGAAAATGGAAACAAGGCAGGCGCAGTGGTGCACGCCTGTAATCCCAGTACTTGGAAGGCTGAGACAGGAGGATCGCAGGTTCAAGTCCAACCTCAGCAATTTAGCAAGACCCTGTTTCAAAATAAAAAAGTAAAAATAAAAATAGGCTGGAGGTGTGACTCTGAGATAGAACACCCCTGGATTCAACCCCCAGTACTCCCCACACACACAGAAAATGGAAACAATAGTCCTCATAGAGTGATTTAAATGGTTCAGTGAGAAAATAAGTATTTCCATAATAATTTAAGAATTCAGTAGCAGTTAAAATATTATTTCAATTAGTAATATAAATAAAATCATAATTTTTTAATTATTTCCCAGTAGGTGAATGTCTGTTCTATCTTTTCCATTTCCTGCCTCCAATTGTATTATGAGCATTCGTGTAGACAAACCTGTTTATCAACCCGTTTCACATACGCATTTGCTCAATACATATTTTTAAAAGCTACATATGTTGGGCATTCTGCCAAGTGATGCAAATTCAAAATGAAAAAGAAACTTTTACAATATTTTTACGATATTTTTATATTTTTACGATATTACGATATTTTTACGATAACTCCAAGACTCATGTGGTAAGCACGAGGCAGAAAAATTCATAGTTGCTGAAGGTTGTTGAGATCAACCTTCACTTTTTACTTTACTACCTTAATGACTATAAAATTGTGGCTGTAATATAATTTCCTTTCTTTTTAAACCATCTTTTTTTTTTCATTCACGTAGTTGTCATATCCTGCCTTCTATATCTCCATCCTCCCTAACTTCTTGAAACAAAAAATTGTCTAAGTAAAAATACTGTTGGAGAATCTCTTCCTTTGATTCCAAACTTCTTTTTCATGATGATTCGTCTTATCATACAACCAGCTCTTAAGCAATACACCCAGTTCTTACACCCAGCAATACACCCAGCTCTTAAGCAGGGAGATGGCTGCTTTCAATCCGCTTACATGTGTGCCAGATGTAAAGGATTAATTTTGGTGCAAAATTTCAAACACATCAGAAAGGCACAGGACGTATATGATAAAAGTGTAGGTAAACTGCAAGCCTTTGAAATCTAAGAAATGCCAGAGCTACTGCTGAGAGGAAATGGGCTGCTGATAAAGGAAGAGACTGTGGTCTTCCTTCCACCCTGCTGCTCTGTGATGCAGAAAAACAGCTTAGAGACCTGTGCACAACTCTTGGCAGATTGAACCAAACAAATATACCTAGAGTTAAAGACATAGAGTAACCAGTTTTCTATGCACCAAAAGTATCTATGTAAAGCTTTACCTGAACCTGTTTTCCCTCCAGTTGCAGCAGAAATATCTTCTCTCCTATCAAAAGGCATCCCAGCCACTTGTATTTAGGAACTTATCCCTCTTGACTTCTTGATATCTTATTCTATAATTACTCCTCTTCCAGTTTCTCTTGCAACATCAACTTTTCCCTTCACACTGACTCATTTCCATCAGCATAAAAATATTCTAGGGCTCACAGTCAATTCCCCTAGCTACTGTCCGTTAATCCGCACCCCTTCATAGGATACTTAACAGGTTTGGCTAAGAACACATTCTCAGCCAGGCATGGTG
>PVJS01038572.1:0-19334 GCA_004027185.1 Glis glis
GAGCTGAGAGGGAAGGAGCTGAGAGGGAAGGAGCTGAGAGGGAAGGAGCTGAGAGGGAAAGAGCTGAGAGGGAAGGAGCTGAGAGGGAAGGCGCGAGGGCTCAGGAGACACATGATGAGCTGGGACATAAGCAGCTATGGACGTTCCTCAGGTAAGGTTTGGAATAAGAAGAACATAGATAAATCAGGAGAAAACTGTGCAATCATTGGTTTATTCTCCTACTCTAATTTAAATATTTCATCAGACTGTCAAGTTATTTCCCACTCAATCTTATTAAATCTTAGGCTGAGCAGTTATTGTAAATTACATTAGTTAACTCTTATTTTAAATTGTTGTTCATCAAACACTTATTTCTCAACTAAATACACAGTGGAAAATAATGTAGAAATAAAATGTGAGACACATCTCCTGGGGAAAAATAAATAAAAGTAACTAGAGTTAGTAAATATAGTTAGTAATAAATTAAAATGGTCTTCAAATTATGAAAAAGATATGATAATTTTTTAAAGTATTTAATAGACATGTGAGGCGGGCCCTTCTTGTACTGATACCATAAAAATAACAACCTAGAGAATTTTCAATTAAATTTTTCAAAACCCTAAAATCTACCAACTTGAGTTTCTGATGCTTCTTAAGGTAGTAGGAGCCCCAGGGGCCTGCATGATTCTCTGGGGCTTCCAAACCATTACATCCCTTAAAAGCAACCAAGTGTAAAACAGACATGTTTTTGCTGAAGCACTCAATCCCTGAGCTAATAACCATAAGTTGCATGATCTTGGAACATACGAAAAAGATGTAAAAGTCTTTTATCCAGACAGTTGAAAACCCTTTGTGTACAGAGCACTGTCCCTGCCTCTAAGGCTCTGGCCAAGTGCAATGGGTTTATAAGGCGTACATGCAGGGTTGCCATCACCCTCTGCACTTGCGATTTTGTTCACCCAGAAAAACTGGAGACAGAATTGTAACCATGTTGTTAATGCTCTGTTTAGGGAAGGCATTCTACTGCTCATTATTAGGAATTTTTGTAAACTTTCTGAACACGAGATGTTATAACATATTTAACTATTTTAGCTTTAAAGATAAAGGATAAACAAGGAAGCTGTTAAATGCTGGTCACATATTCCCTTCAGTATATTCACTGAAATCAGTCTCAAAACTAACACCAAATGTCTACAACCATCCCTTTTACAATTTTTTTTTTTTTTTTTTTTTTGCGGTACTGGGGATGGAACCCAGGGGCATTCTACCTCTGAGCTACACCTGCAGCCCTATTTTTTTATTCTTTATTTTGAAACAGGGTCTCACAAAGTTGCGGAGGCCTCACTAAGTAGCTGAGGCTGGCCACAAACCCCGATCCTCTGATCTCAGCCTCCCAAGTACTGGGATGACAAGCATGTGCCACCACGCCTGGCTCCTTTTACAAATTAAAAGGAAATGCTTCAAAATATAAGTTATATATGTTTTTAATTATCTCATCTACTTATTTATTATTTACTTCATGGTACTGGGAATTGAGCTCAGAGGTATTCTGCCTCTGACCTATACCCTCAGTCCCCACTTTTTTTTAAACCAAGTCTCCCCAAGTTACCATGCACTAGCCTGAAACATGTGATCCTCCTATCTCAGCCTCTCAAGTACTAGGACTACAGGCGCCACCATGCTTGGCAGGAACACACAGCCCTCTGTCCTAGCAAAGTTGCTCAATAAGACCTCATTAACATCAGAATATCCACAGCGGACCACGGAGCTTGGTTCTGATGAGGTAGAATAGAAAAGATAGAAATATTAGGCAGAAAGGAGACATTGGGAAAATAGAGATTTAAAATTTTGAAAGTTCATAATCTAACTCCACCCTATAGGGTGTGTTCAGTTGGGCAAAAGCTTTGATGATTCCACACCCTTAATCACAGTGGCTCCTCTCCACACCTGAGACGCTTAAT
The DNA here is from genome assembly GCA_004027185.1 of Glis glis. Lineage (NCBI taxonomy): Eukaryota > Metazoa > Chordata > Mammalia > Rodentia > Gliridae > Glis > Glis glis. The sequence goes on from PVJS01038572.1 coordinate 1,941, forward strand.
GTAAGTAGGGTGGGTGAGGAGGACAAAGGTCAGACCCCACCGCCTATCTGTTGCCAGGGAAACTGAGGACTAAGAGGAAGTCCTGCCCTCCACTGTGTGACCCTAAAGGCGAAAGCACGCAGACGCTCTCTTGCTCTCTGGCTCTCCTGGATGGATGGATGCGCGCAGGGAGACTCGCTCACCCTTTCTTAGATGACCCCCAACCTGTATCCCCACCTTTCTTAAGTTAATTAAAACCTTTGCCTTTTTCTGATGGCACGTGTTGAAATTCTTATGCATCATGGAAGCCAAGGACCCCTTAGAATTAGCTGTTTCCCCATGACAGTTCTGTAGCAATTTCACTTTGCCATGGTAAAATGGCTTCATGAAAACAGATTCAAAAGGTAGGGACTTATGTACTGTGTTTGCTGTTTTTATTAGGGTGCCACACATTTGCAGCATTCCTAGGTGTCCTTCCAAAATAGGTATAGACAGGTCATAGTAATCACTACAGCAGAGACCAAAGAAAAACCCCTTCCTTTGCAAGGCCGGGGCCAAGGACAAGCCTCCAGATGATTTTCTTTTTTTTTAAACAGGGTCTTGCTAAGTTAGCGCCTGCGATCCTCTTGAGTACTAGGAATACAGACCTGAAGGACACACATTACTCAGAAAATCCAAACTCTACAGTGAGACTAAAGGGGAGACCGCAGGGCTTCTCCACATCTGTAGACAGCTGTGCTGGCTATGTATTCGTCTTTCTCCAGGGAAGGGCTGAGGACCACATTGACATCTTTTTCTCCCAAAATGTTCAGGAGAAGCTGTATGTGGTGTCTCAGGCATATAATCCCCGTACTTGGAAGGCTTAGAAGGATCACAGGTTTAAACCAGCATCAGCAATTTAGTAAGCCTCTTAACAACCTAGAGAGACCCTGTTTCAAGAGAAAAAAAAAAAAATAGGGCTGGGGATGTAGCTCAGAAATAGAATGTCCCTGAGTTGAATCCCTTGTACCACTAAAAAAGAATATATCCACAAGACAAGGTACCTTTTTTTCTTTTTATCTCACTAGGTTGAGAGTCTCACTACAGCTTAGGCTGACCTGGAACAGGAAAAGCTCCTGTTTCAGCCTCCCAAGTGCTGTGCCACCACACCCCGGGCTGTGTGAGACATGGCATCTGACACTGAAGGTCACGATCGGAACACTTCCCGGTCCAACCTACTTTCTACTCTACCAAAGGCCCAGCCCAGTCTCTGAGAGGCAGACTGAAGGAAGCACAGCCAAGATTCTACCAACAAGGCCTGCACTGAGTTGTCCAAGCGCAGACTCTGAAACCCCATTGATCCCAACAAGCTCATACCCAAACATACCTGAGATCCACTTCGGTGTAGTCTTGCTTCTCGATGCGTTAGAGCACAAAAAGACTTTTCCCAAAATATCAACACATTGCCAAACTTCAAATGAAAAGAAAAGTAGCCAAGGAGGTACTTCACGAGGAATACACCTTTCAAAGACCGAGTCTCACCCAGAGGAACCGCTGTGCGGGCAGATCCTCCGACCAGGTGTGGAACAGCAGCAGCAGATGGCCCACTCCACTCCAAGGTCGGGTTGCAGGGCCCTGAGGCTGAACAGTTTCCCGCCCATGCCTGTCTCCAAGGGCCCTGCGCTCAGCACCAGCTTTCAGAACCCAGGTGCCACTTCCTAACTGGTCGGATTGAGTCCCATCAAGGGCTTGGCAGGCTGGCAGGTCTCCTACATGGCTGTGGGTGTGGGCTCAGGTGCCCAAGGCCAAGTGACTTACTCAGGAGTGTGTTCACTGAAGCAACCTGCCCTAGGGCAATGCGGCCCCTCCACCCACCTGTGAGAGCCTGCCAAAGCCACCTGGAGGGGCGGCCTGACCAATGCAGAGAGGAAGAGGCTCAAGTTTCAGGGCCCACCCATCCCCTCAGGGAACAACCCAAAAGAAGATGTTTGGGCTTCAGTGCCCGCCCATCCCCTCAGCTCCTATTCAGCTTCCAAGATGAGGGTGCAGAGGGGGTGAGTGGAGGGCTGATGGGAGGAGTGACTGAGATAGAGACCCATCCAAGTGCTGTGGGTGCTCCCCAAGAAAGTGCTCAGTACCAGTTAGCTATGCTGGAAAGGTTTCTGAAACAAGAAACAAGGCCATCTTAGTTACCATGACTGCCGCTCCTTGCTTCCTACAGTGTCTGTCCAGAATGCAGGTGTCAGTAGAGGTGATAAGTGTTTTTGAGGAATTTAATTATTTTGAGGGTACTGGGAATTGAACCTGGGGGCATTATACCTCTGCCCTACACCCCCAACACTTTTTTTTATTCTTTATTTTGAAACAGGGTCTCACTAAGTTGTGGAGGGCCTCACTAAGGAGCTGCAGCTGGCCTTGAACCTTCAATCCTCCTGTCTCAACCTCCCAAAAACTTGATTACAGGCATGGGCTGCCACGCCCAACTCAATTTTATTAGATTGGCTTTTGTTCTTATTCTGCCTCTCTCCCAAATTCAGAAATGTTTGTGTTCCTGTAATCCCAATACCTGGGACGCTGAGACAGGAGGATGGAAGGTTTGAGGCCAGCCTCAGCAACTTAGTGAGATGCTGTTTCAATTTTTTTTAAGAGCTGGATGTGTAGCTCAGAGGTATACCCTGTATCAAAAAAAGTCTGAAATCTTTTTTTAATTAGTCAAACTATTGCAAAGTCTGTTGTTTAAGTTGCTGTAAATTAAATAGAAAGTTGTTCAGATTTTATCAATTCAGTTTGAATTTCAGATAAACAGCAAATAATACTTAATTATGCCCCAAATAATGAATGTCCTGTCTTTTTATCTGCTAACCCTGACAACCCTGAAGATGAAGTCCATTTTTCTTAAAATAGACATTTCTTAAATGTCTTTTCATCGACATTGTGAGCCAAAACCCTACTATTTTAATAAGTTGAGCTAATAAAACATGGAAACAAAGTTATCGGTAACAAAAGTAAATAAAATCCATCCATGGAGAACTGTGCAGAAGGGTTTCCATAAAGAGGAATTATAAGTGCCAGGGACTGTCCCTAAAGCCGACTCCCGGGAAACACCGCTTCTTGTTACTTTGAGTAGGATCATGGCACCTTGAGCTGTACGTTTCTCACAATACCTACAGAACAGAACTCAATTATTTCTCATCATTTTCTCTCTCTGGATCACTACTTAAATTTCAAAATTGACATGCAGCCCATGAAGCAGATGTGGGTTATTATTCACACTCAGCAGGTAAAGACCTAAGTGCTCAGACTTGCCAGGTCTTATCTAAGGCCTCACAGTAAATGCAGAGTGGGGTAGTGTATTCTTCAGGCTCGGGGCAATCTCAAGCATTCTTCAAGGAAACCCGGCCTCCTGGTCCCCTGCATTCCGGAGGAGGAGAAAAGCCAGAAAGCACAGAGCCAAGGCTGGGAGCCCAGCAGGTGTCCTGCGCGCGGGGAGAGCGGCCTGCGCGGAGCCTCTGCAGCCTCTGCAGCCGCCACACGGGCGGCCACTGGGGACGCGCCCTTTTCTTCTGGGCGGGGCGTCGGAGTTACTTTGCAGTTCTGGACAACAGCCCAGTCCATTTGCAAATGTTTCTGTTTTCACAGCTCTCGCGTAGAGCCCACTTTCTACCGGGAACTAATCATTGGCAGGAAGTCTAAGGAATGAAGAAAAAAGTAAGAGCATGACTCGGGTCCAGGAGAGAAACCTAAAATAGGGGAGATTAGCATTTAGAGAGCGTCACCCGCGCAGCCCCTCAGAGTGACAGCTCCCTTCGCCAGGAGACTACCTCTCCCGGCAGGCCCTGCGCACCGCCTCCGCCCAGGCTGGCCAATAGAAACCCAGATATGGCCCCGCCCGTCCCTGCGCACCACCTCCGCGGGAGCCAGCCAATAGAAACCCCAATTCGGCCCCCCGCCGGTCCCTGCGCACCACCTCCGCGGGAGGCGGCCAATAGGCACCACCGGCCTGGCAGCCTCCAACCGGACCACGCGGGATCTGTGCTACGAGACTACATTTCCCGACAGGCAGGAACACGCGCCATGGCCAATCAGCGCCAGGAATTCGGAGGCTGGGGGCGGAGCCAGGTGAGTAGGCAAATCCATTGGCTGGGATAAGCGTCGAAGAGCCGGAACCCGGGAGCGAGAGCAGCAAAATGACATTTCCTCTTTAAATAGCCGGAGCCGGGCCCTGTGAGCAATGGCCGCGTCGGCAGGTGGGCAGCGGGCGGCTGGGCCGGGTGGGTGGAGGGAGGCGCGGGCAGGTGGCGGGCGCCGGCACGACTGCGAGCTGAGGCCGCCGCGACGCGGAGCGGGAAGACGCCGGAGACGGGCCGAGGGCGCGCGGGCGGCGGGGCGGGCGGCGGGGGTCGGCACCACGCTGCAGCGGCGCGGGCGGCCGCCATCCGCGGAGCTCCGGGCGCGGCGGGGCGCGGCGGGGCGCGGGCTCGGGCGCAGCCGCAGACCCGGGCGCCGAGCTCGCCGGCTCCGCTCCGGAGCGGCGGGGCTGCGAGCTCGTCTGCGTCCCCGGAGCCGGCCGCGGGCCTGTGGGCATGCCTCTGAGCAGGGGCAGAAAGACCAGCCGAAATGAACGCACAAACAAAACCCGCACGCCGCGACCGGCGCGAACTCCTAGTGGTTGTACGATTTCTCTCCTCCTAGATTTAAGTAAGTCTTCCCCAACACCGAATGGGATTCCGTCTTCAGACACAGCCAGCGATGCCATCGACGCCTTCCATGCGTGCAGTATTCTTAAGCAGCTCAAAACAATGTACGATGAAGGACAGTTGACAGACATTATAGTGGAAGTGGACCACGGGAAAACATTTTCCTGTCATAGAAACGTTCTTGCTGCAATCAGCCCTTACTTCAGGTACGATGATGGTAGAAACTTCTCGGTGTCTGCTATGAGTCCCTTTCCCCTCAGCATTTCCCACTTTATCATACAGACATGGGACAAGGGACTGAAAGCAGTGACCTTGTTTTCTAAGAGTAGAGAACAGGTCTTACTAAGACCTCGTTTTTCATATGAAGCATTGTTCTAGTGTTCAGTGCTTCTTTAAGGCAGTGGTCCTGTTTGTTTGATATAAATGACCAGAAAAACTAGACATGTGCTACAACACAAGATGGCAGCCACTAGCCACATGCGGCTGTTTAAACTCAAATTATTTAAAATTAAACAGAAGCCGGGCGTAGTGGCGCATGCTTGTCATCCCAGTACTTGGGAGGCTGAGACCTGAGGATCCAGGTTCCAGGCCAGCCTCAGCTACATAGTGACGCCCTCTGCAACTTAGGGAGACCCTGTTTCAAATTAAAGAATGAAAAATAGGGCTGGGGTGTAGCTCAGAGATAGAATGCCCCTGGGTTCCATCCCCAGTACCGCAAAAAAAAAAAAAAAAAAAATATATATATATATATATATATATGTATATGTATACGTATATGTATAAAATGTTCCCATCCTTGGGAGGGAGAGAGTGGTGGCCTCCATGGTACCCAGTACCAAAAAAATAAAATAAAAATTAATAAAATGAAACAAAATAAAAAGTTGAGTTCCTCAGGTATACTAAATACATATCGAGTGTTTACCCACATGTGGCTGATGGCTGCCATTTTGGGCAGCACGGATAGGCGGCATTTCCATCATTCAATGTATTATTGGGCAGTGTTGATTTGCAATTTGTTCCAACAGGTTAGTGATGATAGTGTGTGTGACTCAATGAAAGTTTAAAACATAGAAGCCTGTTCCTTTACAAATTCTCATTCAATAGGTTACTTTAATTCCATGGAGGTAAAAGCAGAGGATTAAAAATAAATGAGTCTAGTTTAATAATAATGTGTTGTAGTCCCCAAATTGGTGATAATTTCCACAATTTTCAGAGTATCTTTGTGCTGTTTTCATTTTCATTTGTGTTAACTTTTATCATAAAATATTGAAAAGTTAAAATTTAAAACTAGGTTTCATAGAATAAGAAAAGATTAGTGGAAAATGTAGTTTCCTGCCTGAGTGTAACTTTGTTTGAGTTGCTCAGTTTTTTGAGCCTGTCAATATTCAGAAGTGGTACATAGACGACAGTAAAATCAGCTTCTGAATCACTTTATTTTTTTTTTTTTGCGGTACTGGGGATTGAACCCAGGGGCGGTTCTACCTCCGCGCTACACCCCCGGCCCTATTTTTTATACTTTATTTTGAAACCGGGTCTCACGAAGTTGTGGAGGGCCTCACTAAGTAGAGAGAGAGAGAGAGCTGAGGCTGGCGGGGAACCCGGATCCTCCGGTCACTGCCTCCCAAAGTACTGGGATTACAAGCATGCGCCACCACGCCCGGCTTGAATCACTCTTTTGATGTACTCTTTCCTTCTCACAGTGCTTACCTGTACAGGACACCTAGCAGTGTAATGTTCCAGACAGTACCTTCTGGTTCCTCTTTCTTGGAACGCTCAGTTAAAAATGGTTTCTTCTGTCTGATGCTTATGATGTCATCATGGAGACTTGCCTTGGGGTGGGTCATAAGACAGCGATCTGAAAGAAAAAGGATTAAACTCACAATGATGTTAGGTCTTGTGATGGAAACTGAGATTCACTTACCTAGGATATTGATTAGATATGGTTGGATCATTTCTGTGTTTTAACTACATGGCATAGCTGCTCTTTTTAAACTCTGAGCTGAGCTAACTTTACCTGTATCACTTTATATAATCTTTAGAATGCTGTCTCTGAACAGCTGTTATTCCCATTTTACACATGAGGAAATTGAGACTCAGTGAGTGATGCCTCAATTACCTGACTAGTAAATGTCAGAGACTTAATTCCAGAGCCAGGCGTCTTAGTGACTACAGGAGTAGGCAAAGTGAGTCCTCTTTAAAGATACTTTACAAAAATTTTATTGAGCCGGGCATGGTGGCCCACAAGACAGGAGGAACGATGATTCGAAGCCAGTCTTGGCAACTTAGCGAGGCTCTCGGCAACCTAGTAAGACACTGTTTCCAAATAAGAAATAAAATCGGTCTGGGTGTGTAATTCAGAGGTAGACGGCCTCTGGGTTCAATCCCCAGGACCAAAAAAAAAAAAAAGTATTGTGCTTTAGATTTGAATAATATAAGAAAAGAAATAATAGAAATTGCAAAGGGAAGATATCTATATCTCACAGAAATTTTATACTCTAGATTGTATCACTTAAATATAATTTAAATTAGCTTTGAAGATGAGCATGGTGGTGCACACTTGTAATCTCAGTTCTTGGGAGGCTGAGACAGAAGGATAGCAGGCTCGCGACCAGCCTCAGCAACTTAGTGAGGCCCTCAGAAACGTAGTGAGACCCTGTTTCAAAATAAAGAATAAAAAATAGGGCTGGGGGTGTAGCTCGGAGGTAGAATACCCCTGGATTCCATCCCTAGCTCCACCAAAATAAATAAATAAATTAGCTTTGAAAGCCTAAATTGATTTTAAAAGAGTGCTTGCAATAGATTTCCTTAATTTCAAAGAAGTTATAAAAAATATACTTTGGAAAATGTTGTGGGAATAAAATATATGTGCATTCAAATAGAAATGTGTGGCTAGGAAACTGGAGGCTTAGGTTCTTACCTCTTGCTATAGTTTTGCGACAAGTTTCTTGGCACAAGTGCTACTCCTGATGTGGGACCTAGAAAATCATATTTAATGATTTCTAAGTCTTGCATCACAAGTGGAAGAATTAGAAGAGTTGGAAGTCTGGCATGATGCTCTCAGGATCACAGGGACTTCTCAGAGTTAAAATTTGGATGATCAGTAGAATTTTTTGCATCTCACTCTTTTGTGGAGGAAGTGTTCCCACTTTAGTTAGGTCTTATGTGGAGAATGTATTAGAACAGAGAACTCATCAGTGTCAGACTGCCACTGTGTGAGGCCCGCCTGCTCAAGGCAAGAGTAGTCCCCATGAGAGAGGAGATGTGCTCATATTCTCCATCGGGAGTTCATCGCTACCTAAGGAAGAACTTTTTCTTTTTAATTGGTAGCTGTATGGATTGGAAATCAGCTCATACATAGGAACATCTAGTTTTTAGTCATCAAAAAGCCTTTGTGGTATTAAACTGAAAGTCTACATTTGTAGAAGTAAAATTAGAATGCAAAGATAATTAACCCACACAGCACGCTGGGTCCTTTCCTTCAGTGCTTCTCATACTGTATTAAAAAATAATTCCATGCATTTATTGGAAACTTCAAAAGTGACTGGAAAGGTTCACATTTAAGGATAGTTTTCATTCTGTAACATTTAAAAAGGGAGGGATCTGAATTTCAGTAATTAGCTTTATTATCACCAGTGTTAGATCAGTTTCTTAAAAAAATATCTAGTAAACATCCTAGACCTTGAAAGCAAAGATAAATAGCACACAGCCCTTTCTACCAATGGCTTTTAAAAGAGATTTTGATTTCACTCTTCTGTTTAATTTTAAGGGTAGCATAGAATGAAACCTTAAGGGAAAGAAAGGAAACATACTGACTAACATTTCATGAGCCAGTAATTTCAGCTACTTGATGCTTTGGCCAAGAACATCCCAAGAATACACCAGTATTTTAATTAAAAAGAAAAGAGCCAGGCGCTATAGCGCACGCCTGTAATCCCAGTATTTCAGAGGCTGGAACAGGAGGATTGCAGGTGTGAGGCCAGCCTCAGCAACTTGAGTAAACCCTACTTCAAAATAAAATAGGGCTGGGGGTGTAGCTTGGAGGTAGAATGCCCCTGGGTCCAATCCCCAGTACCACCAAAAAAAAAAAAAGAAAAGAAAAGACCTTGGCAAAAGTTTGGTATTTAAAGAATCATTTCCACAAAATAAATGGTGTCTTAAACATTAAGCTTTCTTTAAAAAAAAAGGCATTATATCAACCCTACTTTAAATGTCTGATAAGGATTAAGGGAATATTCAAAAGATTACATTAAAGAAGAGTAGGTGGAGAATATGTGCTTTTAAAGAACATCTTGCTTTTTCTTCTTTTTTTTTTTTTTTTTTGCGGTACCAGGGATGGAACCCAGGGGCGTTCTACCTCCGCGATACACCCCCGGCCCTATTTTTTATACTTTATTTTGAAACCGGGTCTCACGAAGTTGTGGAGGGCCTCACTAAGTAGCTGAGGCTGGCCTCAAACCTGGATCCTCCGGTCTCAGCCTCCCAAGTACTGGGATGACAAGCATGCGCCACCACGCCCGGCTACATCTTGCTTTTTCTAAGATGTTTTTAGAGATATATTTTGGCCAAAAGTTGCCTTGTAATTTCCACTGGGACATAAAGCACTATACTACACTCTGTTAATGTTTCATAGGAATACTTTTACATGTGTCCATAAACTTTTTGGGGCGTGGCAAGTTGAGATTTCACCTCCCTAAAGCAACTTGACGACTCCAGGGGACGTCGAGTGGCCTGAAATACGCCATCTCACTTCTGGGCTTGCTTTACTTAAGCGTATTCTGCTTTCCCTAGTTGGTAGAGGAGAGACGGGTGCCTTCCGCTCCCCTTGCCCGAGGTTGTTCTTTGGGCTCTTTGACTGGATCTAAGGACCGAATCAATACAAGAGCTGATTAGTAGGAGGAAAGCGTAAAAGTTGTGTTAATTTTACCTGCACATGGAGTGAACACAAGACAGTACAGTCCAAAGAAATGACCGAAGCACGATGTCTTTATGCTTTTTAGACAAAGAACAAGACATTTGTGAACGAATGACAGGGAAATGTCTCTCTGGAGTAGGTTAGTACGTTCTAGGGATGTCACTAAGAGACGTGTGGGGTAGAGGGATGTAGAAGTGGGGGGAGGTCAGGGTGTCTTTGCTCGCTGAAGCCACTTACCCAGTGACCCTGGTGATCAGGGCGGCTTTCCAGCCTTGGTCTGTGAAGGGCATCCCTCCGTAGAGACTCTCCGTGGTTACTTCCGGTAGAGGGAGACAGGCAATGCGAGTGCCTCGAGTGGCTTCAGCCTGAAGTGCGCGGCCAGTGTGGCATGCCTTAGGAGGGCACCTCCAGCTCCTTTAGCACAGAGTCTACTAGCCCTGAGAATAGGGTTCTGGGGACTAGTCAGTCTAAATCCCTCTACCAAGTGACTGGCTTTTATGCCTGTTCAGAATGCCAAGGGATATATTCTTTTAAATTCAAAAGGTTATCTTTGGGTAGCTTTCTACTTTTAAAACTTTGTCATGATCATTTTTATTTTTAGCTCACATGAAATACTAACCACTCTTTCCTTCTTAGATCCATGTTCACTAGCGGCCTTACAGAAAGCACACAAAAAGAAGTTCGGATAGTGGGTGTTGAAGCGGAGTCGATGGACTTGGTCTTGAGTTACGCCTACACCTCTAGAGTCGTCCTGACGGAGGCCAACGTCCAAGCCCTGTTCACTGCCGCGAGCATCTTCCAGATCCCTTCCATTCAGGACCAGTGTGCCAAGTACATGATCAGTCACTTGGACCCACAGAATTCTATTGGGGTCTTTATCTTTGCCGATCACTATGGTCATCAGGAACTTGGAGATCGATCAAAAGAATACATTCGTAAAAAGTTTCTGTGTGTCACCAAAGAACAGGAGTTCCTCCAGCTGACAAAAGACCAGTTGATCAGCATACTGGACAGCGATGACTTAAACGTAGACCGAGAAGAGCATGTCTATGAAAGCATTATAAGGTGGTTTGAACATGAACAGGTTGAAAGAGAAGTCTACCTTCCAGAAATATTTGCCAAATGCATACGTTTTCCTCTGATGGAGGAAACCTTCATAGAGAAAATTCCACCTCAGTTTGCACAGGCTATAGCCAAAAGCTGCGTGGAAAAGGGACCGTCCAACACCAATGGCTGTGCACAGAGGCTGGGAATGACAGCTTCCGAAATGATCATATGTTTTGATGCTGCCCACAAACACTCAATAAAGAAGCAAACAGTGCCTTGTCTAGATACCGTCACAGGAAGAGTGTTCAAACTATGCAAGCCACCGAATGACCTGAGAGAAGTGGGGATTCTTGTGTCACCAGATAATGACATTTACATTGCAGGGGGCTACAGGCCGAGCAGCAGCGAGGTCTCCATCGACCACAAGGCTGAAAATGATTTCTGGATGTACGACCATTCCACCAACAGGTGGCTGTCCAAGCCACCCTTGCTACGAGCCAGAATTGGCTGCAAACTAGTGCACTGCTGCGGAAAGATGTATGCAATCGGAGGCCGCGTGTACGAGGGTGATGGGAGGAACTCGCTGAAATCCGTAGAATGCTACGACAGCAGAGAGAACTGCTGGATGACTGTTTGTGCGATGCCAGTTGCAATGGAATTTCACAACGCTGTGGAGTATAAAGAGAAGATCTATGTTTTACAGGGTAGGTCCCAAAGTGACTTAGTTCTTCAGGGAAGGGTAACGTAAGTGTGGTTTACTTAATTATACTCAAACAGGTAACAGTTCTATGAACTGGACAATTCCTCTGACTTCCTTATCATTACCTCTCAAACAGTCTAGTCTGTAAAGGACCTATAAAGAAAATAAACTGCTGGTGTGGTGTCACATACCTGTCATCCCAGTACTTGCTTGGAAGGCTGAGACTGGAGGATTGCCGGTTTGAGGCCAGTCTCAGGCAACTTAGTGAGAACCTGTTTCAAAGTAAAAAATAAAATAGGACTGGGGGTGTAACTCGGCAGTAGAATGCCTCTGGGTTGAATATCCAGTTCCAAAAGAAAAGAAGAGGAAAGAAAAGAAACTTTTGAACCCAAAAATATTTACAGTACTTAAAATAAGTGTCTTTACTAAATGATAGTTGAGCATTTTGGGACAGTTACCAGAGCAGTTTTGAGGAGTACATAATAAAGCAGGGCCAATACATGACTATTTCTGCTCTTCAGTAGTATGCCTATAATCAACAAATGTAGGAACTGCCTTTTAAAGAAACTTACTGGATTAATTTAAAAGAGAAAAAAGAGCAAGGTATTAACTATAGTTATACTATTCAATTACCAAAGGGTTTTGTATAAGCCTTATATTTGCAAAAGCTATGAGACTTGATTACCAGAGTTTGAAATTGTAGTCTTCAGATTTTAATTTCTGTAGTAGGTTGTTTTCAAGTTATTTTGCATTGAAAATCATTGAGATGTCACCTTTTCCTTAAAAATTATAGGAGTAAGCCGGGTGTAGTGGCACACACTTGTAATCCCAGTACTTGGGAGGCTGAGACCGGAGGATCGCAGGTTTGTGGCCAGCCTCAGCTACTTAGTGAGGCCCTGTTTCAAAATAAAGAATAAAAAAATAGGGCTAGAGGTATAGCTCGGAGGTAGAATGCCCCTGGGTTCAATCCCCAGTACCACAAAAAAAAAGGAAAGAAACTTTTGAACCAAAAAAGGTTTACAGTACTACAAAATATTTTTTTTTTGCATGTGTGTCTTAACTAACATTGAAGTTAAAATGTTGTTACTATGAAGCAGGCAGTTTATTCTGTAGATGAGAGTCACCCTAAGTTAGAACAGTTCTCAAGGGAAAGCTTAATTTAGAATCGGGTATGTGTAATCTGAAAAGCCTCTTGACATAAATCCGACATGAATAGTTGGAAGGGTATAACGTACAGGGTGAATATCCCTGATCCAAAATTCCAAAATCTGAAACTGTTGGAGTGCCGGTGTGATGTCATTTCCACACCTGACCTCACGTGACAGGTCACAGTGCAAGTATAGGCACACTGAAAAATATTATACAAAATCACCTCTGACTCTGTGTAAGACGTGTGAGGAACAGATGAATTACATACTTGGGCTTGGTTCCCATCCCCAATATATCTCATTCTGTGTATGCAAACATCCCCAAGACTGATAACTCCTGAAATCCGAGACTCTTCTAATAGGGAAGCTGAGCCTGCACCATCTTGACTATTGAACTGTAACTCGATCCGTTCACAGAGAGTTTGATTTTTATTACAAGATTTTGAGTAACAGATAGCACTAGCGAAACCTACCTTTTCCAGACATTTTCACATTGGCAGTCTGACTCTGCATACGCTTTTATTATCAGTGAGGAAGAAACTGGCTCAAAGGCAAGTCCATCAACCATGTGTGTGCAGGTTATATCTTCTTAAAGTCAAACTTTCTCCTGTTGGAATTTATCTTTGCAGAATAGTAGCCGGGGGTGGTGGCGCACGCTTGTCATCCCAGTACTTGGGAGGCTGAGACTAGAGGATCCGGGTTCGCAGCCAGCCTCAGCTACTTAGTGAGGCCTCCGCAACTTCGTGAGACCCTGTTTCAAAATAAAGAATAAAATAGGGCTGGGGGTGTAGCTCAGAGGTAGAACACCCCTGAGTTCCATCCCCAGTACCGCAAAAAAAAAAAAAAGAAGAATAGTAACACACAACACATGAGTGACGCATAAGCAGATCTGAACACCTCCATGTGTTGTCTTTTACTTAAATAATTAGCACATGAATATATAGTGGCTTATTTAGGATGAAGCTATATGTACACATTTTAGCCTTACTGGTTGATCATTAGTAACGATGCTGTTTTAGAGCTGACTTAAGCAAACTTTTTATAACACTACTGGCTAGAACCAGTGGAAGCAACCTCATAACTGTTACGCTGCCATCAGGACAGCATAACCCCGCACACCTCCCTAGTGCAGACATCCCATTCAGATGAACTACATGATCTGCTATGTAATATATTCTAGAAAGGGAAATGTTTGTAAATTATGTTCTTTACTCTTCAGAGGGTAGAAATGCAACATACAACCAAAGGTAAACATGACATGTACGTATCTGTGTTTTTCTTTTTTTAGGAGAATTTTTCCTCTTCTATGAGCCTCAGAAAGACTACTGGGGTTTTCTAACCCCCATGAGTGTGCCTAGAAGCCAGGGCTTAGCGGCTGTGTACAAAGACTCTATCTATTACATCGCTGGCACCTGTGCGGATCATCAGCGCATGTTTACCGTAGAGGCCTACGATGTGGAGCTGAACAAGTGGACGCGGAAGAAGGACTTCCCGTGCGACCAGTCCATCAACCCCTACCTGAAGCTGGTACTGTTCCAGAATAAACTCCATTTATTTGTTCGAGCTACTCAAGTGACTGTGGAAGAGCATGTGTTCAGAACCAGCAGGAAGAACTCCCTGTACCAGTACGATGACGCTGCCGACCAGTGGGTGAAGGTGTACGAGACCCCGGACCGGCTGTGGGACCTCGGCCGCCATTTTGAATGTGCTGTTGCTAAGCTGTATCCTCAGTGTCTTCAGAAAGTGCTGTGAGCGACGGCAGGCTGGCGCGCGGCAGCTCCTGAGAAGGCTTGTCTGAAGAAGCGATGCCAATGTTTAGGAAAGCTGAGAGTTGTAGACAGAAATAGGTGCTCTTCAAGATGATAGTGTAGGCAGGGGTTTGTTTTCAAGTTTGCGATGTTTTTATTTCAGTAAGATAAAGGTAACAAAGTGCAATTATCAGCATTTTTTTCCTGGCATAACATTAATTGTATCATTCTAGAAGTTTGTGATACATAGTGAGATCCCAGAGGAGTCAAGACAACTCTGCACTCTTGTAAGAGCAGTTAGGTTGTCGCTGGGTAGACATCCAAAAGCATTTGACATGACTTTTTATTTTAAATACGGGTAACAATCGGAGGCAATATCACTAGTTTATTTAGCTGTGACCTCTAGCACAGAGAAGCACTAACTTAGATCCTCATTCTTAATATTTAAATATATTTACATAACTATGCGTACTGTTTTCAAGTGTACTTGAGATTTAAATGTGTTCTTAGAGTAGACTGAAGGAAAAAAATCAGTCTCAGAAAGAACTTTTTGTCTGAATGCTTCACGTTTCACAAACAAGTTTAAGTTAAGCTAAAGTTTTAAAGTGGCCATTTTCTGTCGATAACGTTTTCAAGTGCGAACACTGTCTCCTCGTTTAAAATCCTGGAAAGGGCTCCAACCTGCGGGTGGCTGGTGCTAGTGTAAGTTAATGTGCGTGTATAGCTAGGTAGACTTAAATGGTCTGAGCCTCTACTTATCTTTCAAGTTAGTATTTACTTTCTTAGTGCTTGACCTGTTGAACTCTTGTGGCTTCACAAGGTTTGCTACTTCTGTGATACGATATGGCCACTCGTGGTTCTGACTGGACTCGGTTCTTGGAATGGTCAAGACCCTCGCCCACGTCGCCCACGTCGCCCACGGGGCTGTTTGGTTGGCCACGCCCTCTTTCCTTCTCCACCTGCCCACCGTTGGTACAGTGAAAGTTAACTTATAATGTGAAGTTTTACACCTACTTTTAATCCCTGCAGTGATCTCATAACGGCTTTTAAAGTTTCATGTTACAATTAAAACCTCATTTTTTTTCTTTTTGCACTTAACTTACGTGAGGAGTACTTTGACATTGAAATACCGGTTCTAGCTGAAGGTGGCCCACGAGGCAAGGAGCAGGTGAGCGGAACCGCAGCTTTACCGGTACCAAGTCCTGTTTCATACTCAGCGGTCAGGAAACTGGGCACGATGGGCAAACCCACTCTTGGTGTATCTGGAGCAGGTATTTGACTGATGGCTTCTTTACTCTGCCTGGAGTGACTGATAAAGGTTTTAAGTACAGCCCAGCGTCCGACCTCCGTCAGAACAGTCTGATTCTCTTAAAGAGAGCAAACTGGCAGGGTTAGTATTTTAAAAATCTCGCACAACCTGTCGTGTGATACTGTGAAACAAGCGTAACGCATTGCCTCTACGTCACATACCTCGTTTCTCAGAAAACTTTCCAAACTGCTTTACAGAGACCTCTAGAAGTAGGGACGGTTTTCCGCAGTGGAAGCTCAAGTCGGCAGCATTTATAGACTTCATGTTTTAAAACCTAGTTCTGCAAAGCTAGATAGGTGGTTGCTTCTTACTGGCCTTGGTAGTGTGTCTGTAATTTTTGTATAAACTTGGGCAGCCAATACTTTCACCTCCCCAGTTTTTCGCTGTCTTCTGTTTTCTTTATCTTCGTGGGGGTTGGGGATATTTCTGAGAGCTTTTCAAATCATTGTTTTACAGTTTTGCATTTCTGAGGGGAGGAAAAAATGTAACCAGTTTTTACAAGAGATGTCGATGTAATTTATTTTTGAAAGCGTTGTTGAGTACCTAAGATATCCTGCCACTATTTGACAATCTTCTGTATTTAGAGAAATGTATTACTTGAAAACATGATGTAGAACATTGAGTTAGCAACGTACATGTGCTGTATGATGTGTAAGAGAACAACACTGTGGTCAAGTGGACAGTCAGTGTCTTCTGTTGATCTGCACAACAGCTGATCCTTTTCTTATAGCGATTTATACTGAGGGCATGATCTAAGTGTAGTGTGTCAAAGCCAAGGCTTAGAATTCACCACAGGAGTAGAATATATATTTAATTTTGTATGAAGAACTGTTTATGTTATATAGCTGGGATATTTTGCCACTTTTAAAATGGTTTCAGGAGAGGTTCTAGAAAACTAAGAGTAGTGATGTGTGTGGGTTTGTGTGTAGATATTTAAGGCACATTTTTCATGATATGATGAGAATATAAGGCACAATGGCTACAACAGAATTAAAGATAAGTCTAACATATGCCAGTCCCACTTTAAATATGTGTGTGTTTGAAGACTGTATGTGGCACTTTCCTATATATATTTTCTACACGTGGACAACTGGACTTGTACGGCTGTGTTATAGGAAGTCGACTTGCGCTCTTTCTTTCCCATCTTGCTTTCCTGTTATCCGCCGAGTCAATGCTTAAGGGTTAGGCTTATTTCACTGGTGCATGAGAAAAAGTGGCTGTGATCCGCAGGGAGTCAGCTTCCCGTGGAAAGCAGTTCAAAATGGATTCAGCGTCCAGTGCTCAGGTATGTAGTAAGTACTGTAGGCCTAGGGGCAAATGGGTAGACATTTTTAAACGTTCTGCCGAAATCGCACAATGTTTTTGCATTTTTACCTGATGTCATTGTTTCTCAAAATAAAACCTTTTCTGACTAAAATCACCCCAGTGTTGTAAACTGACCTCTGATGAGTGAGTTTTGCTGAATTAAAATTGGTTGAGGATGGTGAGATACCCCATGTCACAATAGAATGGAATGAGATTTTCATCTTTTACATACCTGGCTGTGGTAGGAAATGAACTAGTTAATATCGTATTTAAAGTTCTTTAGGTTCCAAACCCAGCTAACTTACAGCAGTAACTGCTTTTCTTCCCTTTGTTCCTACTCCTCTCTCACACACTTCATTTCCGATCTAGCAGAACAGCCCGCTGCTCTCTCCGAGTCCATGTGCGAGTATGCCACTGCCGCCCTGGTCTCCACGCACCCCTCGGCCACTGCCGCCCTGGTCTCCATTCACCCCTCGGCCACTGCGGTCTCCACGCACCCCTCGGCCACTGCCGCCCTGGTCTCCACGCACCCCTCGGCCACTGCAGTCTCCACGCACCCCTCGGCCACTA
>PVJS01038573.1:0-19335 GCA_004027185.1 Glis glis
TTTTTTTTTTTTTTTTTTTTTTTTTTTGCGGTACTGGGGATTGAACGCAGAGGCGTTCTGCCCCCGGCCCTATTTTTTATGCTTTTTATTTTGAAACCATGCGGAGGGCCTCACTAATGAGAGAGATCGAGAGAGAGACAGACAGACAGACAGAGCGAGAGCTGAGGCTGGCCGCGAACCCGGATCCTCCGGTCTCCGCCTCCCAAAGTACTGGGATTACAAGCATGCGCCACCACGCCCGGCCTTGTTCATTGTTTCTGAAATCATTCCATGGAATGATTTTCTTTCTTTCTTTTTTTTTTTTTGCAGTACCAGGGATTGAACCCAGGGGTGTTCTACCTCCAAGATACACCCCCGGCCCTATTTTTTATACTTTATTTTGAAACCGGGTCTCACGCTGGGATTACAAGTGTGCGCCACCATGCCCGGCCCATGGAATGATTTTCTATTTCTCTCTTCATTCTGATATGAGAAAGGCTATTTGAACAGTCCAAGTAGCCCCCCAGATTGCTGCTTCCCAAGTCAGCGAGCACCCCATGACTGGGAGTGCGCAAGTCAGGACTGGTGATCACCAAGTGTTCTGGGGGCGGTGGAATAGGGACAGGAGCTAGAAAAGATTGGTGAACTAGACCTTGAAGGGCTTTCCAGTTGGTGTGTGTGTGTGTGTGTATGTGTGTGTGTGTGTGTGTGTGTTACTAGGGATTCAACCCAGGGGTGTTCTACCACTGAGCTATAACCCAAGCCCTGTTATCATTTTTCATTTTGAAACAGGATATCGCTAAGTTGCTGAGGCTGGCCTTCGAACCTGCGGTTCTCCTGTCTCAGCCTCCTAAGAACTGGGATTACAGGCGTGTACCACTGCCCCGGCTCCAGTTCTGATTCTTTTTTTTTTTTTTTTTTTTTTGCGGTACCGGGGATTGAACCCAAGGGCGTTTTACCTCCAAGCTACACCCCTGGCCCTAATTTTTATACTTTGTTTTGAAACCAGGTCTCACGAAGTTGCGGAGGGCCTCACTAAGTAGCCGAGGCTGGCCTCGAACCCGGATCCTCCGGTCTCTGCCTCCCAAGTACTGGGATTACAAGAGTGCGCCACCACACCCGGCCTCCAGTTCTGATTCTAAGGAAAATAAGTCAAGCCTCAAGTAGGATCACAAAACTGGACTTCTGAGGTGCGATCATCATGTCCCAAACCCTGCACAGTGCTCCTCGGAAGAAAAGCAGATGTTCTGTAGCCCCTGCTGATGTTCTGTCCTAAATGATTTAGACCCAGTAGAGTTGATGTCTGGCCATGTCTGAAAGGGAGCATTTCCAGAGAGCACCAAGAATTCATCCCTGCCCTGCAGACCTTCTTTTGCCCTGAGAATCGGCTGGGCCTGTGGGCAGAGAAACATGCGGGAACCCCAGCAACGGGACTTTGATGAACCCTCCTGGCTCGGAAGTCATGACATGGCAGCCACCCAAGGAGCCCGTTAGCTTGGAGGCATCGGTTTATACCACTCTTTAAAACAAAGCAAGCCGGGCGTGGTGGCGCACGCTTGTAATCCCAGTACTTGGGAGGCTGAGACAGGAGGATCCTGGTTCGCGGCCAGCCTCAGCTTCTTAGTGAGGCCTCCTCAACTTAGTGAGACCCTGTTTCAAAATAAAGAATAAAAAATAGGGCTGGGGGTGTAGCCCAGAGGTAGAATGCCCCTGGGTTCAATCCCCCGTACCGCAAAAAAAAAAAAAAAAGGCCCAAGACCAGCAAAATGTGAATGAGGCAAGCGATTGCCACAGCACCAGGACTGGACTCACTCCGTGAGCTCACGTGAGCTCAGTCACCCAACGAGATAAGCCTGAAGTGGCCGCTGATCGTCTGGTACTAAGGCCCCTGTTCCTGCGGGGAGAAGATAAGCCCCTTGGCTTGTCTCTTAGACTAGGAGCTGGGGAGGGGGGCGAGTTGCTCACCCAGAGCAGGACCAGTGAGGAGACCAGACCACAGTCAGCAGCCGGAACCCACTGCTTCATAGATTGGACTTTTGATTAGAACCTTGAACTGATAGTGAACTGTGTGAATGTGAACTTAAAATTTGTGTGTAATTAATGGAATATGCTTTGACTCCTCATTTGACCAAAGTCTGCCCGTGAGAGACTTGAACACTGTGTGGTGATTACCCCCTTTGCTTATAATCAATAAAGCTGACATTGTGGAAAGACACAAGCTGTGTGTGTGCCTTGTTTTGTGACACGGAACTCTTGCAACAGGGAGCCCCTGTAGGGCGAGAGAGAGACGGAGACAGAGACAGAGACAGAGAGAGAGAGAGAGTTACAGTTTGAGATGGCGCCATAAGTTCTTGTTCTTAGCTAGTTTAGAAAAAATTAGCCAGAGCCGGGCGTGGTGGCGCACGCTTGTAATCCCAGTATTTTGGGAGGCGGAGACCGGAGGATCCGGGTTTGCGGCCAGCCTCAGCTACTTAGTGAGGCCCTCAGCAACTTCGTGAGACCCGGTTTCAGAATAAAGTATAAAAAAATAGGGCCGGGGCTGTAGCGCGGAGGTAGAACACCCCTGGGTTCCATCCCTGGTACCACAAAAAAAAAAAAAAAGAAAAAAGAAAAAATTAGCCAGAACTGCACTGCTGCAAGCTTAAGCAAAGTTTTATTATTACAGATAGAAATGGGGGACAGAGCCATCAAAGCACTACATCAGAGGTGACACAGTGGAGTGCCTTGAAAGTAAGACACTGATGTCTTTGAACACATACAATTTTTATAAGAATTAATTATCTCTTTTTTCTTACCTTGCTTAACCAATAGTCTTCTTTTCCCACCAAAAGTAGGTGCAGATTGTAAAGGCACTTAAACAGTTAAAGCAAAATTGCTAGCAAGTCTGACTCAGGCCTTTGCTAAAATAACAGAATGTCCTTGGTAAAAACCCCCTGACTCAAACATCTGTTGGGAAAACAAAACGTCCTTACTTGGGACCCTCCTGACTGAGGTCAAGATGGCCTTCTATACATTAATGGTTATTGTGGTTACTATTACTGTAACAGTCTGGAAAGTTAGGGAAAATATCTTCCAATATAGAATGTACAAGACAGTGAATGTCTAACCAGTCTGTGATGATCAACTGTATCTATAACCAACCATTGTAAAGGTCAGAGAAACCCCACGTGGGACTGTCCAATTAGCAAAGGGAAACTGAGGCTCTTGGTTTAAAATATATAAAAACTGAAGGAAAAACGTGCCCTAGGTCCCCATATTGAACTGTCAGTTTATGCCGGGCACCCAAGCTTAAGCTTGAATAAACGGCTCTTCTGCGGTTGCATACGGCTTGGTCTCCTGGTGGTCTCTCCCGGACAAAGGGTCTGAGCATAACACAGATCAGTCAATCAAACCTTCTCTGCTAGCCTTCTTTGTTCATCCTCACAGGGACAGATAGGTCTGATATCACTGATCAAAAGGTGTTGCTTGGTTAGCAAGGTCAGGGGCTGTATGTTAAAAGCCCACTTTGTTCTTTGTTTTATTTCATTAAAGTTTAAAGCATGTGTTATTCACCTATGTCCTTGGTGAGTTCTCAGCATCTCCTTATCTCTATCTGCTAAAAGCTACTTACTATGTTGAAAACTTGTTTTATAATAAAGAAAAGAGGCCGGGTGTGGTGGCGCACGCTTGTAATCCCAGTACTTTGGGAGGCGGAGACTGGAGGATCCGGGTTCGCAGCCAGCCTCAGCTCGCTCTCTCTCTCTCTCTCTCTCCCTCTGTCTCTCTCTCTCTTTCTCTACCTAGTGAGGCCCTCCGCAACTTCGTGAGACCCGGTTTCAAAATAAAGTATAAAAAAATAGGGCCGGGGGTGTAGCGCGGAGGTAGAACGCCCCTGGGTTCAATCCCCAGTACCGCAAAAAAAATAATAATAATAATAAAGAAAAGAGACACAGTTTTAAAGTATGGAGGGTTTGGGGGCTATAACTATTTTGTGTTATTAGTAATTAATATTGGGTTAACATAGCTTGCTTTTTCATCTTTTAACTTTTAGTCTCAGCTGTTGTGAGAGTCTATAATTCTTTTAAGTGCAGGTGTCTGTGTTTGTAACATTCAGTGTTTAGCTGGCTAACAGCCAACTCTTAGCTGACCAAGGTTGACCTTGGCTGAGGCTTTTTGGCTGACAGCTTAGAGACAGAGAAAAGGATCTTATTGTGCTGCCTAAGTACGAGAGCTTATTCTTACTATTAGCAATTAATTCCTGTTAGCAATCAGTACAGGCCCAATCCCCCCCAAGAGGGCTTCAGCAGGCCTTGAATTTAAGTCCCAAGGTGATCTTCTGTGCCATGGAGTGAGGTCTCCAAGCATTTTAGATCTCACGTGCCTGCAGTTAAACAATCAGAAAACAAACAAAACCCCCTCATATGCATTTTTTTTACTTTTTTTTTGCGGTACTGGGAATGGAACCCAGGGGCATTTTATCTCCAAGCTATACCCCCAGCCCTATTTTTTATTCTTTATTTTGAAACAGGGTCTCACTAAGTTGTGGAGGGCCTCACTAGGTAGCTGAGGCTGGCCGCGAACCCGGATACTCCTGTCTCAGCCTCTCAAGTACTGGGATTACAAGCATGTGCCACCACGCCCGGCTTGCATTTTTTTTAAAACTGGGAATTGAACCTAGGGACATTCTATCTCCAAGCTATACCCCAGCCCTTTTTAACTTTTTTTTTTTGAGACGGGGTCTCACTAAGTTGCTGAGGGTCTCACTAAGTTGTTGAGGCTGGCCTCGAACGAATCGGAGATCCTCCTGTCTCAGCCTTCCAAGTACTGGGATTACAGGAGTGTGCCATCATGCCCGGCTCATATGCTCTTTTACTTAGAATTACATGCATCCCTATCATCATAGCTAATAGTTAAGGCACAATATAACCATAAGGAATGACTTATCATCAACAATCAGGGAAGTGTATCTCATTTCAGATACGCTTCTTTTTTTTTTTTGGTACTAGGGATTGAACCCAGGGGCATTCTACCTCTGAGCCACACCCCCAGCCCTATTTTTTATTCTTTATTTTGAAACAGAGTCTCACTAAGTTGCAGAGGGCCTCACTAAGTAGCTGAGGCTGGCTGTGAACAAATCAGAGATCCTCCTGCCTCAGCCTCCCAAGTACTGGGATTACAACCGTGCGCCACCACGCCCAGCCTCAGATATGCTTCTTGATGGTACTGGCTTCTTGTCAGAGTGGGCTTCATTCTCAGCCCCGTAGCCGGCTGACGGTGTTCATACCAGGAGCGTGGGACATGGGACATGGGACTCAGCCTCTTGACCATGTGCTGTCCTGTCATTAACACCACGTTCATCTGCAGCTTCTCTGCTGGGAACCTTTTAAAGCGGCTCTCCCTTCCCGTGAGGGGCAGGTAGCTTACTTTAGCTAAAGTCAGGTATGTAACCTTTGGGCCCACATGTCTGAGCATACAGAAATCCACAGACAACAAATGCGTGAGGGAGGGGCCTCTACCAACCGCTCCCCATTTTGGAGTGCGGGGTCTTTCCCCAGGTCACCCTGAGAGCTGCACTCGCCACGGGCCCCTCTGACACCTGGACACACGGAGGGCGCCGTGTCTGCACAGAGCGCTTCTCAGGCAGAAAGCAGCACAAACAGGCATGACGTCTGCCTCCCATGCCCACCCTGGAGACGGTCCCTTGGAGACCGGGCTTGGACCTCAGGGACCAGGGAAGGCAGAGGGTGAGGGGCCATGGCGGAGTCTGGCCGGCCCGGGACGCAGGCGGACGCAGCTGGGGCTGGACGGCAGGGCGAGGAGCGAGCGCGGCCAGGTGCTGATGCTCAGGGCTGCCTCTCGTGGCTGCAGATCGGTGGCTGGCTCAGGTCCTGCCCCTGGACACGTCATCCAGTTCCACCAGCTCATGGGCTACGTGGTGGCCGGGCTGTGCCTTGTAGGCACTGTGGCCCATGTTGTAAACTCCGGCGAGGGCTCTGGGGAGGGTTGGGTGAGTCCTGGGCCTCTCAAAAACCTCTGAGCGCCCAGCTCAGAATGTGGGGCGCAGCCCCTGTGTGTCCTGCCTGCCTGATGGGGGGAGCAGAGTGGACTGCGATCCCTGATGGGGAGGAACAGGGGTCCCACAGGAAGGTGGAGTGGGAAGAGCTGGCCTTGCGCTTGGCCTTAGCTCTTCAGCCCTTTCAGGTTCTGGGAGCTGCCACGAGGCCTGGCATCGGCTGGGTGCGTGGCTGGGTGCGCGGCTCGGTGCCCCCAAGGGGCGTTGCACTGCTGCTCATGCTCATGCTCTGTGCTCCAGCCCCCGTGTCCGCGGGAGCGGCCACTTCCAGGTGCCCCAGCCCCTTGCCCTCTGCCCGGGCTGGGCTCCCACCTGCATTCCTTGCTGTGTCCCCAGAGCAGGGGCGGCCCCAGGCTGGTCTGCATGCCACTTGCGTGTGACTTGGGTTCTGCCATCGGACTGTAGCTCACGGTGCCAGGTGAAGATGTTTTGAGATGGAAGAGTCTGTCCCTTTGCCGGCTGATGTCCCCCTTGTCCCAGTTGGACTGAGTTGGGCTCAAAATGGCACAGAGGGGAAGGAATACAGGTTCACCGGGGTCAGATCCCCACCCTGCTGCTTACTGAAAGGTCACTCAACCTTTCTGAGGCTCAGTTTCCTCATCTGTAAAATGAAGGTACAATTCTCAACCGTTGATAATATATGTGAAGCTTCTAGCCGCATACCTGGTGCACGGGTGCTCTGAAAATGTCACTCCCTGTCTCCTGCCTGCTCACGATGCAGGAGGTCACGGCCCACTTGACTTGGAGACTGTGACTGTGTCCTGGGCTGAACTGGCCACATCAGAAACCAACGCTGTAGAGCCTCTCTGTAGCTGCAACAAACTTAGAAGCTGGAACCAGCCACTCATTTAACCGACCAGGATTCTGGTGCTCAGAAAAGTCACAGACTTGCCCCAGGTCCCATGGCTAGTAGCAGAACAGGTATAAAAACTGCCTTCTAGCTGGGTGTGGTGGTGCACACTTGTACTCCCATTACTTGGGAGACTGAAACAGGAGGATCACAGGTTCACGGCCAACCTCAGCAATTTAGCGAGACCCTCAGCAACTTAGTGAGACTCTTAGCAACTTAGTGAGACCGTTTCCAAATAAAAATAAAATAGAATGAGGGGTGTAACTCGGAGGTAGAACGCCCCTGGTTTCAATCCCCAGTACCACACACAAATTCACACAAAACAAACAAAAACCAAGAAAGCTGCCTTCTGCTCTTTCTTCTCCATGCTCAGGAAGCTGTGGCGGTGTTTCCCCTCTCACCCGAGCGTGGGTCAGTGGGGTAGGCAACTGATGCTCGCGTTCCCTGTGTGGGCACCCCTCTGCCCGGAGCATCGCCAGGCAGATGTTTCAGATGTTGCCTCTGGTATCACAATCTTTCCTTACAGACTCCTCTGGCTGAGCCCCGGAACAGAGAAACAAGGAGTCCCCGTGACCCCAGCCTCTTACCCAGCCCGTCCCCGGGGAGGGTGGAGGCTCCTGGCACCATGATGGCTTTGCAGATGGCCCCAGCTCTGGCTCCGTGCTGCCCCCAGGCCTGAGCTCGGCAGTGGCCACCCCACGCCCCACCGGTGTCCTACTGCTCAACTTCTGGAAGCGGCTGCTGGTCCTCAGCACCTTGCTCTTCCTGGAGAAGACCTTCAGGCCGGTGGTGTCCTGCACGGCAGCCCTGAGCATCACGGAAGTCAATCTCCTCCCCTCCCAGGACCCCCAGGGGCAGGTGGTGGGGCAGAGCAGTGGGCAGCTTGTTAGACCCCAAGGAAATAAGCACAAACAAGCATGGCGTAGCCGCCGCCCCAAAACTGCGGATGAGACATGCGAAATGCGAGATGCAGTCCAGCCCCGCCGGGAAGGGTGTTTAGGAAGAGGAATGACGGCAGACAGGACCGCTCCAGGCCGGGTCTAGGGAACACTCCCAGGTCAGCTCAGTTAACATATATTGAGTGCCTGTGAGGTGCCAGGCCCTGCGCTAGGTGACAGAGACACAGAGATGGCTCAGGTACTGCCCTGCTGTCTGGGGAAGTCAGCCCAGCCCTTAGATCAGGACTGTATTGGTAAGAGAAGTAGAGTATCAGGAAGTATTAAACCCCTTGTCTAAGAGGGCAAAGAAGGCTTCAGAAAAAAAAAGGAGATGCTATATCAGGGTTTTGAGGGTTCAATAGGAGTTTGTTGAATAGGGTATTGGTCAGAGAAAGAATAGCATAGAAGCCAGGCATGGTGGCACACACCTGTAATCCCAGTACTTGGGAGGCTGAGACAGGAGGATCATAGGTTCGAGGACAGCCTCAGCAATGTAGTGAGATTCTCAGTGTCTCAGAGTCGCTATTTCAAAATAAAATAAAAAGGGGACTGGGAGTATAGCTCGGAGGTAGAATGCCCCCGGTTCAATCCCCAGTGCCCCCACCCAATGAGTAGGATAGCAAAGGCACAGAGTTGAGACAGAAACCCTGTACATGAGGGACCACAGGTAACCCGATATGGCGGGAGCCGGGGCCAGGGAGAGGCTGGGGACAGGCGAGACCTGACCATGAAAGACCTCGGGGGCTGGGAGCTCTGCCCCGCAAGCCTGCGGAACTCCTGCGCACAGGGGAGGAGATGGTGGTGTTACGCTGGGACAAATGTGGCCAATTTATATTCTAGCTAGGTCTCTTCAGTTGCCCCGCGGATCACGTCATAGAGAGGACAGTTGGGAGGCTCTGGCAGGTGTGAAGGGGAGAGCTCATTAGGGCCTGGACTGAGGTCATGGCGGTGTGATGGAGGGCGCCTGTCACAGAAGCTTCTAGAGGTGACTGACTGCATTTCAGGGGTGAGAGAGAGGAAGGGGCGGAGGCAGCTCCAGCGTCTCGTCTCGGTGATCCCATCCACAGGGAAAGAGGAGGCAGTTCTGGGCGGGCTCGGCTGTGCACAACCTGAGTTTGGGGACACGGAAGCTGATGGTGAAGCAATGCTTTGTGACTGGGCCCTGGCGTTAGACAGCCGCAGTTGGAGTCAAATCCCAGTCTCCGACATGGTGGCCTCAGGCAAGTCATTTAACTTCTCTGGCCTCAGCTTCTCCACCCTGAAGTGGAGGAAGATGGAATCCCTCTCACGGGCTGCTGCGCGGACTACGCTCAGAGGCTCTGCGCAGCTCTGGACATGGTAAGTGCTCAGTAAATTGCGGTCAGGGCCCTGAAGGACGCTGCGGCTGGGGAGAGGTGCCCACTGATGGGTGGGATGCTGGCTCTGCAGGTTCCCAGGAAAGGGCAGAGTAGTCTGGGGGCTTCACAGAGGAAGGAGTCTATCGCGGGCTCTAGTGGATGCTGCTTGCTCTGTAGTCCTGCCACGGAATGTCGCTGCCCCAGGCAGCTTCCTTTTTTTTTCTGGGTACCGGGGATTGAACCCAGGGGCGTTCTACCTCCGAGCTACACCCCCAGCCCTAGTTTTTATACTTTATTTTGAAACGGGGTCTCACGAAGTTGCGGAGGGCCTCACTAAGTAGCTGAGGCTGGCCATGAACCCGGATCCTCCGGTCTCTGCCTCCCAAGTACTGGGATTACAAGCGTGCGCCACCTCGCCCAGCTTGCAGCTTTCTGACGATAGTCTTCTCATACAAAAATGACACGAAGTCAGATATAATAATTTGGAAAGAATTATATTTAATATTGGGGGGCCGGGGAGGAGATAGAGGACAATTTTCCTGGTTTCTTACAGCTGGTATTACTTTTTATAGAAACCTTAAACAAAGCATCGTAAAAGTTAATCAAACACAGAAACTAGCAATTGTCAAGAAGGTCAGTGAGGCAGACATGGGACAAGCTTGGAGGAAGGAGGGATTAAACATTACTGGGTGGAGACGACATCAAAGACGCACCTTGAAGATTACACCAGGTCCCTTGGAATGTGACCGCTTCCCATCCAGCCAAATACCATTCAAACTGCGCTGGCCCTCAATAGGAGCCCACTGAAAGGCAATAGGGCATAAGTACCCTGAGAAGTGGGGTAAAACCACGAGTACCCCTCAGATGCCGCCTGACGTCCCCCCAATGGCCACGCACCTCCAGGTTGGCAGGCTGGCTGCAGAAGGGGTCTCTGGTGGGGAGGAGGGGTCCAGATTGTGCCCCAGAGCTGCAGGGGTGACCTGGTCTCCTCTTGTCAGGGGAAGACAGGATAATTTTGTGAGTTCTTGGCCTCCGTGATGAAAAGAATTTCAACACGTGCTATCAGAGAAAAGGCAAAGGTTTAATTCAAGAAAGGTGGGGATACAGGTTCAGCGGAGACCTGGGCTATCTCAAGACGGGGAGAGCGAATGCACGAGAGCCTTTGCTGCTTTCTCAGTTCTTTCATAGAACCCCCATGAGGGGGTAGGTGGGGCCGCACAGTGGAGGTCTGAACTTCCTCTTAATCTTCAGGTTCCCTGGCGTCTGATGGGTGGTGGGTGTCTGGTGTCTGACCTCTGTCCTCCTCTTGGACCCTCTGTTTACACTAAGCCTCTCAGGGATCTCAGGTGGGGAGGGGCCATTGTGATTAAGGGTGTGGACTCTTTGAGGCTTCTGCCCAAGACAGAACACACCCTATAGGGTGGAGTTAGAGATCACGAACTTTCCAAGATTTTAAAACTATGTTTTCCTTCCCCTTGTCTCCACTACCAGCCCGGGGACGACTTATACCTGAACGTCCCCACCACTGCGCGCTACAAATGGCACCCCTTCACCATTAGCGGTGCTCCCGAGCAGAAAGGTACAGCCGGCACCCTCTGCACCCCACCGAGGGCCTGCCTGCTGCAGGGACCCAGAGCACAGCAGGTGAACAAGACCAGGGATACAAAGTCTGCCTCAGCTCCCTCAGGAAGCTGGCAGAAACGCAAACTGACCTAATGGGGTGGAGAGGGCGGTGCCAGCTGCCCCGGGGCTCTGGGAGGGCCGGCTTGGTGGTAAGGGGAAGGCTCCGCTGGACTTGGCAAGGTTAGTAGGAGTTCACTCGATAGGAAAGGGGATGCGGGAGGAGGCAGAAGCAAAGGCACAGACAAAAGCATGAAGACCTGGAACTGGAGCAGCGAGGTGGCTAGAGCCGGGTGGGGAGAGAGAGAGAGAGAGGGTGAAGAGCAGGCAGCGGCTGCCAAAGCCAGTTAGAGCCAGGATGGGACTGCGGAGGACTTTAAATGCAGAGCTGGGATCTGGGTAGGTGGCACCGGCAGTTGGGACCCTGGGATGGTTTTTTTTTCTTTTCTTTTTTTTTTTTTTTTGCGGTACCGGGGATTGAACGCAGGGGCGTTCTACCTCCACGCTACACCCCTGGCCCTATTTTTTATACTTTATTTTGAAACCGGGTCTCACGAAGTTACGGAGGGTCTCACTAAGGAGAGAAAGAGAGAGACAGGGAGAGAGAGAGAGAGAGAGAGAGAGAGAGAGAGAGAGGGAGAGAGAGAGAGAGGGAGAGAGAGAGCGAGAGCGAGAGAGCTGAGGCTGGCCGCGAACCCGGATCCTCCGGTCTCCGCCTCCCAAAGTACTGGGATTACAAGCGTGAGCCACAGCGCCCGGCTCCTGGGATGGTTTTTAAGCGTAGGAGTGGCTGGCCAGGCATTTTCAGGGGGCTGTGATGGGAGGGCAGGCTTCCCCACTCCCACCTGAGCATGAATCCTATACAGACCCAGGCAGCAGCAGCCCTCGCATCCTTCCCCTGCAGCCGTGAGCCACTCCCCCCTTTCTGGGTCCTCAGTACCCACAGGACTGCTCAGCGGAGCTGCCCTTTGCCCAGCTGAACTCGGGCTCTGGCCCACGCACCTGCCTTCCTTTGGGTCCTGGGCTGTGGCGGGGGCAGCACCTGCACCCTGCTGTCCCGGCCAGGCCCGTTATTCACCTTCCCACCCCGAGTGCTCCTCCAGCGTGGCAAGGGTGGCCGCACCGACGCTTCTTACGGGGAGGCACAGGCGGCCTGTCACAGCAGGAGCCCCGCGGGGCTAAGTGAGGGGCCAAGGGCCCTGGCACCCAGTGTGCTCTCACCCATCCCCAGTAAAAGCTTGAGCTCCACAAGGATGACTCCCGGCCCCAACCCAGCAGAGCCCCTGGCCCCGCTCCCAGGCTCAGGGTGCTGACCTGAGGCCAGGATTCCCCATGGGACTGACAGCCTCTGCCCTCCGCATCGCCCGAGTCACAGTGGGGCAAAGGCCGGGGTAGAGGGAGGAGAGGGCCTGCTATTTTATTCTCATATTTCTTTCCTTTTCTGCTTTGTAAAGAATATCTATGCTCTCAGAAAATCCAGACATAGAAATATATAGGGAAGAAAAAAAAATTTTTTTTTTTGCGGTACCGGGGATTGAACGCAGGGGCGTTCTACCTCCGTGCTACACCCCTGGCCCTATTTTTTTTATACTTTATTTTGAAACCGGGTCTCATGAAGCTGCGGAGGGCCTCACTAAGTAGAGGGGGGGGGGGGGGGAGAGAGAGAGAGAGAGAGAGAGCTGAGGCTGGCCGCAAACCCGGATCCTCCGGTCTCCGCCTCCCAAAGTACTGGGATTACAAGCGTGCGCCACCATGCTCGGCTGGGAAGAAAATTTTAATCCCTCAAATCCTTCTGAAGAAAACCAGTGCCAGTTCTTTGGTGACGAGGCTTCCGGATCCCTCTAAAGCCACATGGCTAATCAGATGCCAGAATGATTTTGCATGCATGAGACCACACATACACAGGCTGCGTCTTCTCAGTGAACAGGATGTCATGAAGGTCTTTGCATATTAGTGAACATAGAGCTTTTCTCCTTTGTGGCTGCCTGGTATTCTAGTGAATGGATACCATGATGTTTATTTTATGGATGTGTCATTTACTTGACCAGTTCTCGAAGGGGTTTCTTCAGAGCCTCAGCTTGGAATGTGCCTTAACTTGGGTCCCGAGTTTCCTGCCACAAGCCCCGTGTGTCTGTGTGGGGGCTGGTGGACACCTCAACATGGGTGCAGAGCTGGTTGATTGGCACCGGGGTGGGACTCAGCGCAGCAGCTGTGCTGAATGCATCCGGGTAACTTTCAGGAAGGGAGCGTGGGAGAGGTGAGGACGGGGTCACAGGATCTGAGCTGCAGCCCCATGATCCACAGCACTCTTCCCCTCTCTTGGCTTCTGAAAAATTCAGAATCAAGCCAGGTCACTGGTCTCCTCATGAACTTGGAGGGGAGGAAAAAGAGGGATATTTTTATTTTCACTAACCTTGAAATAAAACTTAGTGCCTTCTGAAATTACGTATGTGGGCACAGTACACTATCAATACTTGTGACTTTTCCAAAATGCAAACCAGATTCTCCTCTATCATACGCAGCTGTAGCTGCTACCCCAGGATGTCATTTAAGCTCATCTCTATTGCAGCGGTCGTTAGTTACCTGCTAGATCCACTATGCTGCGTGTTAACAAACAAGCACATGTATTCTTAAATCACAAATCTGCCTTAATATTTTGATAACTATCTTATTATAATTGGTTTCATCTGTGATTTCTATGTGTGTTGTTTTATTTTGTGTGTGTGTGTGTGTGTGTGTGGTACTGGGGATTGAACCCAGGGGCATTCTACCTCCAAGCTACGCCCCAGCCCTATTTTTTATTCTTTATTTTAAAACAGGGTCTCACTAAGTTGCAGAGGGCCTCACTAAATAGCTGAAGCTGGCCATGAACCTGCGATCCTCCTGTCTCAGCCTCCCAAGTACTGGGATGCCACCATGTCTGGCTTTGTTTTATGTATTTAAAAGCCTTATTCTTAGCCGGGGATGGTGGCGCAGGCCTGTAATTTCAGTACTTGGAAGGCTGAGGCAGGAGGATTGCACATTCCAGGATAGCCTCAGCAACTTAGTGAGACCCTCAGCAATTTAGCAAGACCCTGTTTCAAAATAAAAAGGGCTGGGGGTGTAGCTCGGAAGTAGAATGCCCCTGGGTTCAATCCCCAGTACCAAAATAAAATAAAAGCCTTATTCTGAGGAGGGACTCTCCATTGTCTTCACAAAATAGCTAAAAGAGTCCATGGGTTAAAAAAAAAAAAAACCCAAAGGGTCTGAACTCAGGCAGCTCTCTTGGGTCCTCCTTGCTCCGATGTTGTGTGGCACCCCTGCTCCCTTTCCACCAGTCATTCAGTCATCCACCCAGCAGAGGGCCTCAGTGAGCACCTGCTGTGTCCCAGGCAGGACTGTGGGGAACGTAGTTGCTGTGGTGTGCAGGGAGGGAGAGAGAGACGGTCCCCATGCTGGCGAGGCCCTGGCCTGATGGAGGAGGCAGAATCCCCGCCCCTAGGGAGTTGCTGGCATGCTGGGGCTGGCTCTCACCCTCCTGCTCAAAGGAAACCGAGCCCTAGTTAAGCATGGGTTGACCACACCAAGAAAGATCACGAGGCCACCAGAGAGGTCAGGGGTCCAGGGCCCATGGCTGTGGCTGCTAGTTTGGTTCTAAGGAAGGACATTCAAACTGGGACTGGAGCCATTGTTATTCTCAGACCCTCTGTCCTGGAGAGACCACTAGGAGACCAAGCCGTATGCAACAGCGGAAGAGCCTTTATTCAAGCTTAAGCTTGTGTGCCCGACATAAACGGATGCAGCAGTTCAGTACGGGAACCCTGAGCACATTTTTGCTTCAGTTTTTATATATTTCAAACAAAGAGCCTCAGTTTCCCTCTGCTAATTGGGCAGTTCCACGTGGGTTTGCCTGACCTTTACCAGGACTGGTTTTAGATACAGATGTTCATTACAGATTGGTTAGCGGCTAGCGTCGTCCTTGTCTCGGGTCCCACCCAAGAGTGGTACGATACTGACAGGGGAGCAAAACACTGACGGCCCGAAATCACACACCACGGACCGGGAGATATGTCTGGCACGATCTCGTTTATTAGAAAGCCAATCCCCCTTTTAAAGTAGAGGCCATACAGGAAACTCGCAAGCAGTACGGTGTGACCCAATGGCACGTGAGGGTCGGGTCACCACGCCCCCTGTAACCTATCATAGGTGGAGGCACCTGTTGTCTGTGAGCACGGAAGGAGGTAACTGCCTATCATAGCCCTCCTGAGGTTAGTTGGGGCTATCTGCGGGACCTCCCTCTGAGGGGTCCGCCAGCGCCATCTTTGCCATTGATATGTTGAGTCACTGCCACGTGGAAGAGACCCGGTACTCGGTACTCTAGAGCAGGCTTCTGCTAGTCCACCAGGCCCTTTCATGGCACTGGGTGGAGACCCCAGCAGTCCTTGCACATTTTACATTGGGAGATGTTTTCCCTAACTTTCCAGACTGTTACAGTAATAGTAACCACAATAACCATTAATGTATAGAAGGCCATCTTGACCTCAGTCAGGAGGGTCCCAAGTAAGGACGTTTTGTTTTCCCAACAGATGTTTGAGTCAGGGGGTTTTTACCAAGGACATCTTGTTATTTTAGCAAAGGCCTGAGTCAGACTTGCTAGTGATTTTGCTTTAACTGTTTTAAGTGCCTTTACACCACCAAGGCCCAGCAGCAGCGCCTCTGTGAGACAGGACCGACCCCTCCCCTCTCGCCTTGTCTCTTACTCAGAAACCATCTGGCTCCACATCCGGTCCCAAAGCCAGTGGAAAAACAGGCTGTATGAGTCCTTCAAGGTGTCACACCCGGTGGGCTGTGGTTCCAAGAGGCTGTCCAGAAGCTTGAGGATGAGGAGGAGTCAGCGGAGGCACCACGTAGGTGGCTGCAGGGACGCAGGGCTCACCATGGTGGCAGACGCCAGGTGGCCTCCTTCCTGGCAGCTCGGTCGAGGTAGACCCCGTTCGTCATCACCATCATCAGTATCAGTGTTGTTATCTGTGAGCCCCGATGAAACCCATAAAGCCAACACGTTGCTAGTGTCTCTGAGGGGTTGGAGGGATGAAGAGAGGTTAGCGCAGCTCCTGGAGAAATAAGGATGGACCAGGGAGGCCGAGAGCGGCCAACACAAACTTAGTGGACTGTGCCTCTTGGCCTGGAGATGTGGTAATATAAGAAAACCCTGCTGAAGGTCGAAGGTGCAGAAGTCCCGGCCATACCCAGCCCTGCCTTGCCCTTGAGGAATTTAATAACACAGAAGAAAATGGGATCTGGGGTTAGATATTGCAGAAATGATTAGACAACAAAGTGAGCCAGGTGTGGTGGTGCACGCCTGTAATCCCAGTACTTGGGAGGCTGAGACAGGAGGATCACATGTTCAAAGCCAGCCTCAGCAACTTAGTGAGACCCTCAGCAACTTTGTGAGACCCTGTTTCAAAAAAATAATAAATAAAATAGGGCTGGGGGTGTAGCTTGGAGGTAGAATGCCCCTGGGTTCCATCCCCAGCACCACACACACACACAAATTGATTGAGGTGAACTTCATAAAATGAACCAGTGTCTCTTAACAAGTGTTTATTCCATTTCTATCAAAGGTGGGGAGTTTCCACAAAATGTAGTCATTTGTAAAGTTTTAAAAAGAGAAAATTTTAGTTGTAACTCTATCCTGCTGTTATTACTCCAGGCTGATTTTTCCGGGCATTTCAAAGGATTTTCTTCCAGTTTTTCTTTTCTTATTCATGTTTTATAAAGAATGCATATTCTTTTTTGAGAGAAGAATGCATATTCTTTTTTGAGAGAAGAATGCATATTCTTTTTTGAGAGAAGAATGCATATTCTTTATTTTTATAATTTCCCTCTTTCACGACTTGTCTTTTAACTCAGAACGGGCACTTGTTAAAAGCATAAATGCCCCGACCTCCTCTCAACCTTCCAACTCAGCTCCTCTGAGAGCAGAGCTCAGGAGGGTCCATTTTAACCTGCCCCTCGGACGATTCTAATCCACACTTCTCATTGTTTGCTTGTGTTTTGACGGGTAATTCATATACAATTACATTCACTAATTTAAGTGTACAATAAATACAATGACATTTCGACAAATGTATACAGTTGTGTAACCACCACTACAATCAAACTTGAAACATTTCTGTTACCCCTGAAAGACTCCTCATCCCATTTTGCAATCAGTACCCTCCTTGGACTTGTAGCTGGCCACCACTGATCTGCTTTTATTTATTTATTTATTTATTTATTTATTTATTTATTGCGGTACCGGGGGTTGAACCCAGGGGCGTTTTACCTCTGAGCTACACCCCCAGCCCTATCTTTTATCCTTTATTTTGAAACCGGGTCTCACGAAGTTGCAGAGGGCCTCACTAAGTAGCTGAGGCTGGCTGCGAACCTGGATCCTCCGGTCTCCGCCTCCCAAGTACTGGGATTACAAGAGTGCGCCACCATGCCCGGCTTGCTTTTATTTTTTAAATATACTTTTATTGGTGCATTGTAACTAACACATAGTGATAGAAACACGCATGCCCACAGTGATCTGGATCCCACCCGCTCCCTCCCCCACCCTGTACATGTTATTGAGATTGGTATTGAAAACTTCGTATATATACATAGCATTATTTGAACTGTTCCCTTCTATCACTACAGTATAGCCTTTTCTAGAATTTCATATATGTGGAATCATAGACTATATAGTCTTTTTCTGTCTACTTCTTAGCATAATACCTTTGAGAATTATCCCTGTTGCTGCATGAATCAGTAAGTAGTTAATTCCTTTTTATTACTGAATAGTATTCCATTTTACAAATATGCTACATTTTGCTTTTCCATTTATTTGTTGATGGAAATTAGAGTTATTTCTACTTTTTGGCTATTTTGACTAAAGGTGCTATGAGTATTTGCATACAAGTGTTTGTATGGATCTCTGTTCCTGTAATACTTAGGAGTGGGCTTGCTGAGTATTGTAGTGAATATTAAGTTTAACTTTATAAAAACTGCTGAACTATTTTTCCAAAATAACTTTACCATTTTGTATTTTCATCAGAAATTTATGAGTTTGAGTTCCTCCACATCCTCACCAATATTTTTATATCATTACAGAGGATGTGTAATGGTATCTTCATGTGCTCTTAATTTGCATTTCTCTAATGACTAATGATGTTGAACAGCTTCTTAGGGCCTTATTTGTTCTTACATGCTCTTTGTGAGGTATCTGTTCAAGTGTTTTGCACAGTTTAAAAACCAGATGTTTGTATTCTTTTTACTTAGTTCTTTATATATTCCAGTTCTTTATATATTCTTTATATATATATGTTCTTTATATATATATATGTTCTTTATATATATATATGTTCTTTATATATTCCAGAAACAAATCCATTATCGGCTGTACATTTTGCAAAACATGATTTGTCTTTTCATTGTCTTAAACTGTCTTTTGAAAACAAATGTTTTACAGTTTAATGATGTCCAATTTACCAATCTTTTCTTTTATTTCTATTCTTTTTGTGTTATATTTAAAATCCTTATGTTACTCAAGGTCGTGGGTATTTTCTCCTAGGTGTTTTACAGTTTTTGCTCTTCATTTAAAGTAGGATTTCTCAATCTCAGCACTGTTGATATTTTAGGCCAAAAATTCCTTATTATATGCATAATTCCTATGCATCCTAGGGTTTTGGCAACGTTCCAATCTATTCACTAGATGCAAGTAGTACCCCTGCTCCCTGTCATAACATTAAAAATTCTTCCAGATATGGCCAAATATCCATGGGAGGCAAAATTGCCTCCTTTTCAGAAGCACTGCTTTAGGCTGATGACCCATTTAAGAGCAATTTTATATATGTTGAGATGTAAGGGTAGAAATTAAATTAATTTTTACATATGGATAACCAATTGTTCTAGTTTCTTAACTAATATTTAAATCTTTTCATTTATAATATGAGCATTTGAAGCTGGACATGATGGCACACACTTGTAATCCCAATACTTGGGAAGCTGAGACAGAAGTATCGCAGGTTTGTGGCCAGCCTCAGCAACTTAGTGAGGCCCTCCACAACTTAGTGAGACCCTGCCTCAAAATAAAAGAATAAAATAGGGCTGGGGGTATAGCTCAGAAGTAGAATGCCCCTGGGTTCCATCCCCAGTACCACAAATATTATAATAATAATAACAATAATATGAACATTTGACATTATAAACTTTTTATAAGCAGCATTGTAACTAACACAAATTCTTATTATGTCACATTTTCTTTATCACTCAGTTCAAAATATTTTCTAATTTCCTTCATCATGTTTTCCTTGATCCATGGACTAATTAGAAGTGTGTTAATTTCCAAATATGTGGGATTTTCCAGATATCTTTGAGTCATTGATTATTTCTTATTTGTGTTGTGGATAGAGAACATGTATGGTGTGTGTGTGTGTGTGTGTGTGTGTATGTGTGAGATAATATATTCTTTTAAATTTTTTTTTTTTTTGCAGTACCGGGGATTGAACGCAGGGGCGTTCTACCTCCGCGCTACACCCCCGGCCCTATTTTTTT
>PVJS01038574.1:7649-19434 GCA_004027185.1 Glis glis
CTCTCTCTCTCTTTCTCTCTCTCTCTCTCTCTCCTTAGTGAGGCCCTCTGCAACTTCGTGAGACCCGGTTTCAAAATAAAGTATTAAAAAAATAGGGCCGGGGGCATAGCGCAGAGGTAGAACGCCCCTGCGTTCAATCCCCAGTACCGCAAAAAAAAAAAAAAACTTGTCCCTTGGCCATTTCCACATATGTGAGTGTATGTATCAGAAAAGTTCCTAAAAGTGGTTTACTGGGTCAAAGAATATCTGTGTGATTTGAAAGAGAATGACAAATTGCCCTCTATCAGATGGTACCAGTTTACAGTCCCACCAGCAATGCCTGAACATCCTTGTGTATTGGTTTGAACGTCCCCACCAAAACTCATGTTAATATTTATTTTATTTTATTTTTTTATTTTTGGGGCAGTATCAGGGATGGAACCCAGGGGCATTATACCTCCAAGCTACACCCCCAGCCCTATTTTTTATTCTTTATTTTGAAACACGGTCTCGATAAGTTGCGGAGGGCCTCACTAAGTAGCTGAGGCTAGCCGCGAACCCAGATCCTCCGGTCTCAGCCTCCCAAGTACTGGATTACAAGTGTGCGCCACCACGCCTGGCTCGTGTTGATATTTAAATCCCCACTGTAAGGTATTAAGAGGTGGACCTTCACAGAATGATTAGGTCATGAGGGCTCTTCCTTATGAATGGACTAAACCATTCATGATTAATGGAAAATGGGTTATCTTTTTTGTTTTTGTTTTTGTTTTTTGGTTCTGGAGGTTGAACCCTCCAAGCATTCTACCTCCAAGCTACACCCCCAGCCCTTTTTATTTTTTATTTTGACACAGGATCCCACTAAGTTGCAGAGGGCTTTGCTAAATTGCCAAGACTGGCCTTGAACCTGCGATCCTCCTGTCTCAGCCTCCAAAATACTGGAATTACATACATGTGCCACCACTCCCAGCTTGAACGGGTTATCTTGAGAATTGGTTTATTATAAAAGCCAGCTTGGCTCTGTGCCTTATACATGCACCCTGCTCACCATAAAATGCCCTGTTCCACCTCGGGACTCTGAAGACAGACCCTACCAAAAACCCTTCACCAGATGAAGCCCCTTGACCTCCCAACCTCCAGAACCATGAAGTAAATAAACCTTTATTCTTTATAAATTACCCAGACTGTGGTATTCTGTAATAGCAACAGAAAAACAGATGCATACAGCTTGTTTTTCCAACTCTTGCTATCCATGGTTCACTTTACACTGGATTAATACTATCAAATTGTTCTGCAGGGGAAAAAAGCTTAGTAATACACCCCCATTGTTGCCTTCTCCCCACACTGGATAGTATATATCCTTTTTTACCTTTTCCAACCCATAGATGATAAGTAGAACCTCACTGGTATTTTAACTTTTACTCCTTCGCTTATTAATGAAGTACCTTCTTCCATGCTTATTAACCAGCTGTATTTCTTCTGCTGTTATAATTCATTTCCCTTGGCCACTTTTAGTTCTCAAATATCCCTCTCCTTACTGATTTATAAAAACTCTATGGATAGTAGTCCATTACTTTCATAGGTGTTACATTTTTGTTTAATATTTGTCATTTAATTTCATTTATGTCTCTGGTTTTTGAAGTATAAAATATTTTAATTATAAAAGCAAATTCCTGTAGTTTTGCTTTGTTATGTAAAAGTGAATTTTCCTCATTTGTTCCATATAGCATACATCCATTCCCAGGACATAACCTCTCAAACTTTCCCCAGTAATCAAAAAACATAAATAAATTATATATTACAAAAATGGTATTTTTTTTGAAAACTGCTTATTTTCCATTTAACAAGTATTTATAGAAATGTATCTAAAATATTTTTTAAGAAAACATCACTTATACTAACATAAACAGAAAATAGACAAGGACAGAAAATAATATTTAAAAGTACGTTAACACTGCCTTCGAAAGACACTCTTAAGAAGATGGAAAGTAAGCCACACACTGGAATACTCATAATACATGTATCTTAAAGGACTTTATCAACCAACCCAAGAAAAGCAACCCACTTTTAAAAATGGGCAAAGGTTCCAGGAGTGGTTGCACACACCCATAATCCCAGGATTTGGGAGGCTGAGACAGGAGGATTGCAGGTTTGAGGCCAGCCTCAGCAATTTAGCAAGGTCCCTCAGCAACTTAGCAAGACCCTGTTTCAAAATGAAAAATAAAATAGGGCTGAAGGTGTAGCCTGGAGGAGAATGCCCCTGGGGTCAACCTCCAGTACAAAAAAAATTAATTAATTAATTAATTAAAAAGGCTGGGGGTGTAGCTCAGAGGTAGAACACCCCTGGTTTCAATCCCCAGTATATATCACACAAACACACACACACACACACACACACACACACACATACACACATACACACACAATGGGCAAAGGTTTAGAGCTGGAGATATAGAATGCCTACTTAGCATTTGCAGGGTTTAATATTAAATGAATATTGGATTCAATCCTCAGCCCCACAAAAAGAGTGAGGAGGGGAGCAAAATTGTTCAAATAGACACTTCACCAAAGAAGATATATCTAAGCATATAAGGACATAAAAAGGTGTTCAACATCATTAATCATCAGAGAAATTTAAATTAAAACTCAATGACATATCACTACATACTCAAAAGAATAGCTAAAATTTAAAATATTAGCCAGGCATGGTGGCACAAGCCTATAATACCAGTACTTGGGAGGCTGAGCCAGGAGGATCAAAGGTTCACAGCCAGCCTCAGCTACTTAGTGAAACTCTCCGCAACTTAGTGAGACCCTGTTTCAAAATAAAAAGTAAAAAAGGCTGGAGGTGTAGCTCAAGGGTGTAATGCCCCTGGGTTCAATCCCCAGTACCACAAAAAAAATAAAATAAAATATTGGTAAACCAAATGTAGGTAAGGGTGTGTAGAAGCTACAACTCGCCGGGCGTGCTGGTGCATGCTTGTAATCCCAGTACTTGGGAAGCTGAGACCAGAGGATCCGAGTTCGCAGCCAGCCTCAGCTACTTCTTGAGGCCCTCCACAACTTAGTGAGACCCTATTTCAAAATAAAGAATAAAAAATAGGGCTGGGGGTGTAGCTCAGAGGTAGAATGCCCCTGGGTTCAATCCCCAGTACCAAGAGAAAAAAAAAGCTACAACTCTTATACATTGCTGTTAAGAAAGCAAAATGGTATAGCACTCTGGAAAAGTTAGGAAGTTTCCTATAAAGTTAACATACACGTACCAACCTAGCAATTCAAGCTTAGGTATTTACCCAAAGAAATTAAAACATCTGTCCATAAAAAGTACCTGTACAGGTATACTTACAGAGGCTTCATTCATATCTAAAATAAAAATTGTAGTGTAGTCATACTAAGGGATTTTACACAGCACTAAAAGGGAACAAAACTATTAATACAAGCAACAACAACATCAGGTCAACGGACGCCTGGGAGTCAGGAGAAAGGACTGACTGCGAAGTGGCGGGAGGGAACTTTTGAGGATAAAAGAAATTTTCTGTATCTTGACTGTGATGGTAGTAATATGACTGAATGCATTTATCAAAAAAAATGAAAAGGGGAAAATTACTTCAATGAAAATCTGGTAATGAAATTTCACCTTCTCCCCACTAAAAATGACAGAGAAGAAAAGGTATTATGGCTAAGGCACTGACTGACTCATCCATTCTGATAGCTAATAATAGAAATTTTTAAATTTCTGAATCTATGATTGACTCAGGAAGGCAAAACACTGGGTAAAGGTGTTTGGGTGTTTTTTTTTCCTTCTAATTCTGGAACTATTTAACAAAACAAAAAAAAAAGGAAAAGAAATGCCAAGAATTGCAAATGCCATTTGAATAACTGGAAATCTGCTCAGTGGTAATCAATTTTAACATAAAATTAATGGATGCAATAAAGATGCAATAAAACTCATCAGCCAGTTATCCTGAAAATACATGTCCTATTTTTGTATTTTACAAGAGCTAAATAGATGAGCCTTAAGCCTGTGGCTCAATGCATCACCAACAGTACAGAGCCAGTGATTCCAAAAACCTTCTGTTCTTTGCTTGCCTGGAACTGATAGGGTTTAAGCCAAAGAGCTTAGATCTTCCAGAAAAAGAAATCTCAACACTTCCTCTCTTCTCTAAAAGATAGGTGCATAGTGCTGAACATAGTCTTTTGCTCTACACAATTAAAAACTTTTGAAGCCGGGCGTGGTGGCGCACGCTTGTAATCCCAGTACTTTGGGAGGCGGAGACCGGAGGATCCGGGTTCGCGGCCAGCCTCAGCGCTCGCTGTCTCTCTCTCTCTCTCTCTCTCTCTCTCTCTCTACCTGTCTCTCTCTCTCTCTCTCTCCTTAGTGAGGCCCTCCGCAACTTCGTGAGACCCAGTTTCAAAATAAAGCATAAAAAATAGGGCCGGGGGCGTAGCGCGGAGGTAGAACACCCCAGCGTTCAATCCCCGGTACCGCAAAAAAAAAAAAAAAAAACCAAAAAAAAAAAAACTTTTGAAGACAACACGAAGCCACTAAATAAATTGTAAATAATAGAATCTTTTCTGCAAGTTTTCTGTAAATTTTGTATGATATGCCAGCCAGTGCTCTAAGTGCTGGGATACAAGCAACAAATATAAAAAGCACATCATTTCTGCCAGGTGTGGTGGTGCACACCTATGGTCTCGGCTACTCAGGAACCTGAGGCAGGAAAATCACTTGAGCCTAGGAGTTCAAAGCCAATCTGGGCAAAATATCAAGACCCCATCTCAAAAAAAAAGACCACTGCTACTCTAGAAAGAAATAAATTAGAACAATATTAAACTATGAAATCAAAGTGAAACTAAAAGTAAATACTAACCACTTCACACCCACAGAAATAACTATAATCAAAAAGACAGAAACAGAGCTGAGCTGAGCATGGTGGCGCATGCCTGTGATTCCAGTACTTGGAAGGCTTAGACAGGAGGATCACAGGTATGAGGCCAGCCTCGGCAACTTAGCCAGAGTCTCAGCAACCGAGCAAGACCCTATTTCAAAATAAAATAGGGCTGGGAGTATAGCTCAGAGGTAGAATGCCCCTGGGTTCAATCCCC
This sequence comes from Glis glis, assembly GCA_004027185.1. Lineage (NCBI taxonomy): Eukaryota > Metazoa > Chordata > Mammalia > Rodentia > Gliridae > Glis > Glis glis. Next base: position 12,732 of record PVJS01038574.1, read on the forward strand.
ATTACCATAAAATAGACAATAACTAGCATTGATAAGAATATAGAGAAACTGGAACGTACATATATTTCTAGTGGAAATGTAAAATGGTATGACCATTTTGGAAAAGAATCTTGTCTGTTTATTAATATGTTAAACATAATTTTACCATATGACCCAGGAATTCCACATATAGTCATCTACCAAAGAGAGATGGAAACATATTTTCATCCAAGGACTAGTACACAAATACAAAAAGAGCAACATTACTCCAAAATGTGGAAACAACTCAAATGTCCAACTGGTGAATGGACAAACAAAATGTGTTATAAGTACAATGGAATACTATCAGATCATAAGAAGAAACTAAATACGGAGCCAATCAGTAGTGGGTCTGGTGAGGTTTCGTACACCTAAAGAAGAGATGTCAAGACAGAACAGCCATTTGTAAGCCAAGCAGCATGCCCAGCCCGGCCAACCAGACTCCCCCGCAAGAAGCCCACATAATCCAGGCCAAAAAAAGAAAAACAGCACCGGATGTCAAAAAAAGAAAAGAGGAGGTCACCAAGAAACATCAGTATGAGATTAGGAATTGGTGGCCACCTGTGTTATCTGGGGGAAATCAGTCCTTGCATTATCATTGAAACACCCCACAAAGAAATAGGAACAATGACTTCTTCAGATTTATAAATTACAGATTTAAAAACCTTTTTATTAATCCTTCACCTTTGCCAGATTTAGGTTGAGGTTGTTCAAAGTTTGGCTAAACATGTTAAAAAAAGAGAGCTGATATGTTCATGACAAGCACTGTGAAGTTTTGCATTCTGACTTGGAACCATAGATGAGAATGGTACTTCTAGACTGGCTTTTAGAAGTATTGAAGTATACACACTTCATAGGGAAACATTTTATCTTGCACAAGACTTTTTTGATAGAGTTATGTTGACACAAAAGGATATAAATAAAAATATGCTTCAACTCATCGCCATTACCTCACTATTCACTGCTTCTAAACTTGAGGAAATCTACGCTCCGAAACTCCAAGAGTTTGCTTATGTCACTGATGGTGCTTGCAGCGAAGAGGGTATCTTAAGGATGGAGCTCATTATGTTAAAGGCTTTAAAATGGGAACTTTGTCCTGTAACAATCATCTCCCGGTTAAATCTCTTTCTCCAAGTTGATGCACTTAAAGATGCTCCTAAAGTTCTTCTACCTCAGTATTCTCAGGAAACATTCAAATAGCTAAGCTTTTAGATCTGTGTATTCTAGCTGTTGACTCCTTAGAGTTCCAGTACAGAACACTGGCTGCTGCTGCCTTGTGCCATTTTACCTCCACTGAAGTGGTTAAGAAAGCCTCAGGTTTGGAATGGGACATCCTCTCAGAATGCGTAGACTAGATGGTGTCTTTTGTCAGTGTATAAAAAGTACTAGTCCCGTGAAGCTGAAGCCCTTTAAGAAGATACCTATGGAAGATGGATATATCCAGACACATGCAAATTGTTGGGCTATGATGGATGAGTCAACTACGTAAACACCTTCAGAAAAGAGGGACAGTTGTCACCAGTAAGCAATGGAGGCATTATGACCCCACCGAAGAGCACAGAAAAACCACCAACTAAACACTAAAGATGTTAACTAAGCAAACAAGTTGGAATTGAGCAAGTATTGGGTAGAACTTCATTCAACTGAACTACTAAAGTTTTACAGGAAAATAGTTCTGTGATTGTCCTTGCCAGTTCAGAAGTTACACTGCCATTCTTTGATTTAAAAACCACATAAAATTGGCGCTAAAGAAGAAACTTTCAATATTGGCCATTAAACAAACAGCAGAACATGTTTACAAAGATGACTTCATTCCCAAGGTTACTGGATGGAAAGCAAGTCATGATTTATGCCATGGCAATTCTTTTTAATCCAGTGTTACTATGTTTATCTTGATAAACTGGAATTTTATCATTGGAGTTTTGGACTAAATAATTGCTGCCAAAAAGGGTATTTTACGTGATATAGTACTTTGAATCTAGCTTTTAGATTCTCAAAATTCCTACACTCTTGAATAATGCAATTTGGTTCTTGAAAATAAAATTCAAACTTGTTTACAAAGATTTAGTTTTGTAATAAGGCGACTAATTTATCTAAAGCTATTGTAGCAAGCTATTATAAAACTTGAATTTTTACAAATGGTGAAATTTAATCTGTTTTTAACTAACTCATCTGCCTTGCCATAATTTTTCAATCAGTAAGGCTTCAATGAATGTAATGTTTAAACTGTGCTTTAAACAGTAGGAGTACCAAAGAAATGATAAAAAGATAAATGCCGTGGCTTCTATGTGGAGCTTTGACATATAAGTTGCTTTATAATGACCTCTTTGTATATCAATTTGGGTTGAAAATTTCAGTACCTAGCCGGGCGTGGTGGCGCACGCTTGTAATCCCAGTACTTTGGGAGGCAGAAACCGGAGGATCCGGGTTCGCGGCCAGCCTCAGCTCTCTCGCTCTCTCTCTCTCTCTCTCTCTCTCTCTCCTTAGTGAGGCCTTCTGCAACTTCATGAGACCCGGTTTCAAAATAAAGTATAAAAAATAGGGCCGGGGGCGTAGCGCGGAAGTAGAACACCCCTGCATTCAATCCCTGGTACCGCAAAAAAAAAAGAAAATTTCAGTACCTTTTCAAACTATTTATATGAGAAAGTCACTTTATTACTCTAAGATATCCCTAAGGATTTTTTTTAATTTAGTGTGACTAAGGCTTTATTTATGCTTGCAAAAGGTCCATTTTAAGTTCCTGCATTATGAGATAAGGGCAGTGTCAAAGTGATAAAGCTTAACACTTGACCTAAACTTCTATTTTCTTAAGGCAGAAAAATATTAACTGTATATTGACTCCTAGAAATCTATTTTAAAAAATCTGACTTAAGAACTTGCTGTATATATAACCCAGCTATTGCTACATGTTTTCTTTTTTTTTATTTATTTATTTTTTTTTGCAGTACCGAGGATTGAACACGGGCATTCTACCTCCGCACTACACCCCCGGCCCTATTTTTTATACTTTATTTTGAAACCGGGTCTCACGAAGTTGTGGAGGGCCTCACTAAGTAGAGAGAGAGAGACAGAGAGAGAGAGACAGACAGACGGACAGACAGAAAGAGAGCTGAGGCTGGCCCGCGAAACCGGATCCTCTGGTCTCCGCCTCCCAAAGTACTGGGATTACAAGCGTGCGCCACCACGCCCAGCTACATGTTTTAAATTAGGTTTTTTAAAAAATAAATTTCAGCCTCAAAAAGTAGATTTAATTATTAAAAAATTATATTAGACTACTAGTTTATTTTTTTACCAGACATGTGAATCTTTTCTCCCTTTGAAGAAATTGTAAACTTAAGCTATTGTTATAGTATGAATTCTTCTGTATAGTTTTTAAACTACTATTTGTTTCGGTATTGTCTGAAAAGAAAACAACACTAAATGTGTATGTATATATATATTATATAAATTAATCCTTTAATATGTTTATTTTTAGCCCACTGTTTAAAAATAAAAGTTAAAAAATTTTAACTAAGGCCAGGTGTGGTGGCGCACGCTTGTAATCCCAGCACTTGGGAGGCGGAGACCGGAGGATCCGGGTTCGCGGCCAGCCTCAGCTACTTAGTGAGGCCCTCCGCAACTTCGTGAGACCTGGTTTCAAAATAAAGGATAAAAAATAGGGCCGGGGGTCTAGCTCGGAGGTAGAACGCCCCTGGGTTCAATCCCTGGTACTGCAAATAAAATAAAATGCCCCAAAGAGGAAATCTGTCACTGGTCATCGCGCATGTGTTATTTAATACATGCACAAACAGCAGAGCATGTAGTTGTTCTGCCTCCTTGTCTCCCAGGGATAAATCCATGTGACATCTTACAAAAACAGAAAACTAAAACAAGAAGGCAATTTGAGATATCAAATTTTTAAATGTGCACAATAGGGATTTCATTTCTTGCTATCTGCTCTTGAGAACACTCAATTTACACAGGTGGCCAACAGAGTACAAAGATTATTTTATCATTTGTTCACAACAGTGAAAAAGCAGGCATACCCCTGAAGCTCATCAATGAGAAAATAGCTAAACAATGAAAGGGTTCTCGAAGTATGACCAGATGTATGAGCAGCGCCTGAGAATTTACATTTTTTGCAAATTCTAAAAATTTACTAAACTTACTAAAAATTTAGAAAATTACTCTCCAGTAGGAATTGTATTTCAGGATAACCAAATAACATCAGTTCATGAGAAAAGCTCTTCTTTTAGAAGAATGCCAGTAAATAAATGCAGATGAAATAACAGAATAAGAAAATCACCAATTTGTAATCCCCAATCAGACAACTGATTCAGGGAGGAATCATTAATGGATGATAAACTGATTAAGTGAAAAGATGATGAGTATCTGGATATTTACATGGTACCAAGGTATTTCTCCACAAAGTATTTGCCTAACTAAAGGATAAAATATTCACTTTGCAATGGAGGAATCAGATGTTATCACCTTACTCTAGTGATCAATCTGAATTTTCTAGTCCCTAATAATGGAACTACTTGGTAGTGCATGCCACTTGATAAAATATGAATTATGGTCAAGCTTTTCATTTTCTCTAGAAAAATGGTGGAGGAGAAAGGTACAAATTAAATGATACCATAAGGAAATAATATGCTAGATCAAATACAGTCAAAAGTAGAGATAAGAGAGTTGCTAATAGTACTAATATTTAAGGCCCTTTCTACTACAATGCTAGCTGATCATACCTGGATGGCGCACCATGGATCAGTACTTGGTCACTGGTGTAACATATGTCATACACAGAAACATAATATTACACAGTATTTACTAAAGTGTTTCAGAATAAATAAGGAACAATTCCTCATTTAAAATATTTTTTAAAAACAATAAAAAATGACTTTAAAACATAGGTTAATGAAACTAAAGGAAGAAAATTTTAGGTTCATTTTACTTTTGTTTGAATAATGATGGCAATATTCAGTCACATAAACTTATATTTCTACAAATCATTATAGATGGAATTTAAAAACAATCATTGTCTCTAAATATGATGTGAAATAGGAAGATATTAAATAAGCAAATTATGACAATATTAAGTAAGTGAATACATACCACTCACAGGGCTGAAGGGATCGAAATGCCTTAAAAGAAGCATCCATTCCAGCAAAATCCCAAAACTTAACATCATAATCATATCCTCCAGTCACCAAACGGGCACCTGAGGGATCCAGACCCAACGCAGAAACCTGTTTAAAAAAAAACAACTAATTGGAGAAAAACAACTTATAGTCAATTATAACTCCAATTCCATTCCTTATCCTGTAGGCACCAGAAGCACAGACAGGCCATCAACTATTGTTACTTCTGAAAAGTGGGAATGGATAGCACCTTCTATTTGACTTTGTTATTATGAGTATTATCTCTTTTGAAATACAGAAAAAATATATTAAATTTAATCTAATTGACAGTTTTTCCCCAATTTATCAACCATGTATTCAGAACAGATATCACTACAATTCTACATGATAGAATAACTTGTTTAGTAAGTAGAATTCTCACAAATAATTCAGATTTCTTAACACATTGTCTTGAGGAGACTTTTTAAGATAATTTAAATGCAAATGAATGAAAGACACATAAGTTTAAAATCATCAAAATGAGATGGAGGGCATATCTCAGTGGCAGACCACTTGCACAAGGTCCTAGGACTGACCCCCATCACTGCTAAATAAATAAATAAAATCATCAAAATGAGCAAATGAGAGCGTTAAGAAATCTATTTAACATAGTAGGACAAACTAGAAATTATCTTGTGCACATGGCAAAATGATTCAATATATTCACCTTAAGCAATTTTTAAAGCCCAATTTATATTATAATTTATATTTATATTATATATAAATTTATAATAGTGCATATATCAGTTCCCTAAAATATTTACTTTCCCTGAAAACTTTTGTAGGATCAATTCACATGTGAATATCCAATATATAAAGCTATATATTATATAGAAATAAAGCTGAGGGTAATGAGAAATTTTCCCACACCATTAAAAACAAAACTGCATTTCAGTTTCATTTCTTTCCTCCCCTTGAAATGTTCCTATATCAAAGAATGAGAGGTTTTTAAAGCCAACAATAACATTCACAATTAGTGTTCCTACTTTAAATGAAAGGCAATGGCTATTTTGATTGAATATAAAAGTAACTTTTCTATTTTTATAATGTCTATAGCTTTTATGTCATCAGTTGGTTGTGTAATAAGCCTTAATAAAAAGTATCTTACTCGTCCACTTTTCTGTCAGAGCCCTGTTACTGTGAGAAAAGAACCAAGCTTTTCAGACTTACTGTCTTAGTGCCATGCTTCAGCGTTATCTCATGCGAGTCAGGGATCTTTTGGACAGGATTCTGAAACAGGAAAATTCCATTACATCAATGAGTAAAATAATGTATTTAGGGGAAAGTACATATCACATTCACAGGAAATATGTAGTTTTTAAAAACTGTATCGCTGGCTTGTTAACACAAAGCTTTTAAAAAACAGCAAACAAGCCGGGCGTGGTGGCGCACGCTTGTAATCCCAGTACTTTGGGAGGCGGAGACCAGAGGATCCAGGTTCGCGGCCAGCCTCATCTCTCTCTCTCTCTCTCTCTCTCTCTCTCTCTCTCTCTCTACCTAGTGAGGCTCTCCGCAACTTCGTGAGA
>PVJS01038575.1:0-19335 GCA_004027185.1 Glis glis
TCTCTCTCTCCCTCTCTCTCCCTGTCTCTCTCTCTCTCTCTACTTAGTGAGGCCCTCCGAAACTTCGTGGGACCCGGTTTCAAAATAAAGGATAAAAAAATAGGGCCGGGGGTGTAGCGCGGAGGTAGAACGCCCCTGCGTTTAATCCCCGGTACCGCAAAAAAAAAAAAAACAAAAAACTTTCAAGTGTAATTAAGTGAATGCCAATAGAAAGGAACAAACTCCAATCTCCAATTTACAGTTTTTATTGAGATGAAAACCCATGTGTCTTCATGAAGTTCATTAACTAGAGAAGATTTCAAATATACTGAAAGGTTTAGAAAATATCACCTCATACTACTTTTTGTTTGTTTGTTTGTTTGTTTGTTTTTTGTGATGCTGGGGATTGAACCCAGAGGCACGCTACTTCCAAGCTACACCACCATCCCTATTTTAATTTTACTTGGAAACAGGGTCTTGCTAAGTTGCTGAGAACCTTGCTGAGTTGCTGAGACTGACTTCAAAACTGTGATTCTCCTATCTCAGCCTCCCAAGTACTGGGATTACAGGCCCATACCACCAGGCCTGACTTCATGCTATTATTAAGGGGATTCAATTAGAACATGTTCATAACCTACCAAAAATAGCTATGATAAATGAATACTGATACAAGAGTCAAAAATAAAAAAACTCTAACCACTCAAAATAGGGTCATACACTGCCACAATCTCTAGCTGAGAGGTTCTCGAGTGAAATACATGAACAGAAGACAATTATCAGAAAAAGGCCAAAACTATTTACTGTGGAACTCAGGCATCGACATAAAATCACCTCCTGAGAGATAGCAGGAGCTCCTGAATAGAAGTGTGCATGTGTGTGTGTGTGTGTGTGTGTGTGTGTGCGCGCGCGCGCGCACGCGTGTTAGAAAGACCAGTAGCACCAGAAGCAAAAACACCAGCAACGATAATCACAATAGTTTTTAGGTAAATTTGTAAATGATTTTTGAGTATTTATATATGGACATACATACACACACACATATATATATATAATGCTTATATATATATCATATACCTATATATATCATATACCTATATATATATGAATGAATACTTTAAATACAAGATGTATTTTTGCTTATAATATAAACCCATGGGGTTTTATTTTAAAAGAATACCCAGTGCTCATATTTATGTGTAGGTCCATATGTTCACTAGGACACTTTGAGTTATCCTGTCTTAGCAAATATGTCAGAGATTTATGCCCCTACTGAAAATTTTGAAATATGAAAAGACTTTATCTACTCTTTTCTTACCCTCCCCCAGTTTCTATGCCATCTTTCTTTCAGAACAACTTCATCTGTAAAATGTTTCAAGCTGAGAGTCATACTTTTAATGTTGTATTTTCAAATAGTATTAACTTCCTGTTGTTTCAATTCCAGCAATGACTTTTCTGTTCAGTGAACACACTCTCTGGCTATAATGACCAGGAGAAAGATCAAAATCTCAAGAAGGGAATGGTCTTGTTTTGAGAGAGCAGCCTAACCAGTGAACATGAGCTGGTGCAATAAAAAAGTTAAAAAATAAAGAAATAGTTATTTATAGATGGGATAGATGGGAGGAAAACATGGCATAAATATGTCCATAGAAGAGGTATAGATTATAAATAATATATGACAAGTGAAGCTATTAACATTTGCAAGAAATACTTAGAATTTGCTTAGCTATTTTGTTAGACCACAGCACAAAACCAAGTCTTGCAGTTAAGCATTATTGTTCAATGCAAAAAAAAAGTAGCGGCCCTGAAGCATCAATGTTTAAAACTGTTTTTCAGGAATCAGTTTTAACTTCTAATTAACTTAATGTCAGGAAACTATTATTTCACACTCTGAACATATTCCTAGAGTTATAAATTCCATTAATACTATATCTTGAATTAAGCAGAGCTTTCTTTTATTTGTACCAAATTAATTTTAGGACTCATTCCTTATTTCTCCCTAATATGTTATGATTCACTGGGAAAACTCCATGGTTTACCTGTTCATACCCATTGTCAAAATTTCTAGACTAAGCACAATAATGATTTACTGTGCCTTTAAACGTCTACGATTCTAACCCACACAACTGACATAATCCAGGGCTCTTGTTTCCCACGTTTTCTCCCCAAAAAGCCCAAATTTATCCACATTGCTCAATGATTCTGCAATTAATATGAATTTTAATAGATAGGGATAGCTAAGATATATCTTTTTAAAAAGGGCTTACACACTATGTATTGAACCTTATTATGCAGCTATAATAATTAAAAGACAGTTTTGATATAAAGTTATATAACAGGCCAACAGAGAAGGACCAGAAAAATGGCCTTCAAAGGCATGAACTTTTGGCAGGGCAAAGTGTCACAAGCCTGTAATCCCAGTACCTGGGAGGCTGAGACAGGAGGACTGCAGCCTCAGCAACTTAGTGAGGCCCACCTTCTGCAACTTAGTAAGACTCAGTTTCAAAATAAAAAAAAATAAAATAAAACAGGGCTGGGAGTACAGCTCAGATGTAGAATGCCCCGGGCTCAATCCCCAGCTCCAATAAACAAAAACAAAAACAAAGAGATGAACACTTAGTATGTAGCAAATTTAGTATAGTGGACCATAAGATATTTTAGACTGAGTTGAGTTTTTTACAAAATTTATATACTAAGATCTAACCCCTAGTACTTCAGAATGGGATGAAATCAAGAGAGAGGGTAGTTAAAAGGGTAGTTAAATTATAGTAAGCTGTCTAATATGATTGGTGTGCTTGTAAGAACTAGAATCTGGATGTGGACACCTACAGAAGGAGGAGGATGTGAAAGTGTAGAGAGATAATCATGTACGAACCAGAGAGACAGAGCTCAGAAACACCTGGCAACTTAGTGAAACCCTATTTAAAAATAAAGAATAAAAATAGGGCTGGGGTTGTAGCTTGGAGGTAGAATGCCCCTGGATTCAATCCCCAGTACCTCAAAAAAATAAATTAAATAACAAAGAATATATGAGATAAATAAATTAATGCATATATGGCATCAGATACTCAAATAATCAGATAAATAATAAAAAATATAAATTTAAAAGTCAAAAAGTTTTCTTTTTGATCAAAGGACAAAGTTAAACTTTATGTTGCCTAAAAGAAACCCACTTTAAATATAAAGACACAAATAGATTAAAAGCAAAAGGATGAAGAAAGATGCTACCACGCCCGGCTTAATTTTAAAAAATAGTTTGTATTGCTATATTAATATCAAGTGAGTAGACATTGGAGCAAAGAATATTGCCAGGAATGAAGAGGATCATTTCCCAATGATAAAGGAGTAAATTTCTCAATAGTACATAACAATTTGAAACATGTCTGAATAGAGGTTCAAAATGCATGAAGCAAAAACTGATCAAATTGCATAGAAAAATAAACTAATCAAGCCAGGCGTGTGGTGCATGCCTATAATCCCAGTACTTGGGAGATTGAGACAAGAGTATTGCTGGTTCAAAGCCAGCCTCAGCAACCTAGCGAGACTCTCGACAAGTGGTCGAGAGACAGCTTCAAAATAAAAAATAAAATAGGGCTGGGGGTGTAGCTGAAAGATAGAATGTCTCTGGGCTCAATCCGCAGCAAAACAACAAAAACATAAAACAAAAAAATAGAGAAAAGAAGAAAAAGAAACAAGTCAGCAATTATATTAGTTGGTTCAATACAGGTTTCTCAATAATTGGTAAAATCAATATGGAGAAATTCTTTAAGATTCTAGAAGGATTGAACAACACTGTCAACCAACCTAACCTAATTAGCATTTCCGACAGCCAAACACACATTCTTCTCAAACAGCAAAACACACATTCTTTTCAAAGATGTAGCATTACAAAACACCGTCTCTGCATCATAAAATAAATCTCAATAAGTTTGAAAGGATTTATGTCACGTCGAGTTTGTTCTTTGGCCATCATGAGGCTAAATTCAAAATCAATGATGGAAAAATAGCTGGAAAATCTCCAAATGTTTGAAACGGAATAAAACACTTCTCAATAACCCTATGGGTTAAATAATACAACTAGTGAATTTTAAAAGCTACTATTTTGAACACACAATGTTTCATTTAATTTTTTTTCAAAATAGTCATTTAGCAATTATTTTCTTTGAGATACTGGTTAAATATGCAAAACAACTTATAAAAACAGTAAATAACTAATTAGAAATTGCTCCAATGCTTTATTAGCAAGGACCCGAGAAATTGTTCCAATTACTCTGTGACATAAGCCATGTAGTTGGCAGACACAGATTTCCTGGGTCTGTATCAGTCACTCAACCAATCAATCTCATAGATATGAATGTCTCCTCTTTGATATTGCTCTATTCCCCCACAAAGTGCTTGAGGAATAGACCCCGTTAGAGTCTAATTTGTTAACCAACCCCATAATCTGACTTTTGCCTTGGTACAAGTGATAATACTTTATGTAAAGTTGCTCATATAAAACAAGCTGAGTGAGTTAATTCAGCATTTAAACTGCTTCCTGGTTGAGATTTAAGCACTGAGGGACATGTCAATGTGCATTATTAGAAAGAAGTGCATTTTTAGGGCCCTTCCACTAATCTCTCTCTATTTTACTCTGGAGAAAATAAGCCATTTTTTTTCACACCAGAAAAGTACACAGCATGCTGAGGTCAGAACAGGGAGGGTGAAAGGTCTGTTAACACTGGACTTTACTACCAGAAGCCATCCATTCTCCTAGGGATGACATGGGGGTCACCATCAGTTTAATGCAAAGCCGGAACTGTTCACAGGCCCACAGCATAATTGTGTTACCTTGGTTAAGACCAGAGCTTCTCTGAGCCTTATTTCCTCACCTTTGAAACTGGGATTTAAAAACAAATTCTCAAAGTGTCCAAATCTTGGCAAATTAAATAAATAACAAACCAACCTCACTTTTGTTATGAAAAAGTATTACTCTTTTTATTTGTTTCATTAATTGACATACAATTACATCATTCCATCATGTACAAAACAGTATTTTGGGTGTTTTGAAGTATTAATACATGACTATGTGAGGTAATACATATGTTAATTGACTAGATTTGGTCATTCCAACAGTTTATTACTATTTGTTTTTAATTCTAAAATTTATTTTCAAATCAGTATTGCTTTTGTATGTTAAAGTTTATCAAAACTGGCCAATAATTTATATTTGGTACTGGGGATTGAGCCCAGGGGCATTCTACCTCTGAGCTAGTTTTAATATTTTATTTTGAGATAGGATTCCACTAAGTTTCTGAGGCTGGCCTCCAACCTGTAACCCCTGTGTCTTGGCCTCCCAAGTACTGGGATTATTACAGGCATGCACCACCATGCCTGGCTGCATTAATTTCTCTGATCTTCATATCCACAACCTACTATAAAATGACTGAATTTATATGTTGAATATTTATCTTTAATTTGGCCCTATTCTCCATACTATCATGTATGTATTGAGTATAAAGACTATGAGGGAAATAATTTGAAAAATCCTGAATGTCTCATCTACAGATATATTTAACGATTTGATAAAAAGCATTTCTTAAAATCTAAACTGGTATTTTTTTTTCCTAAAAAGATGTCTACCATCTGAGGAGCTTTCCTAATTTGGGGGAATTACTTACTGTATGAACTTTGGAGTGCTGATAAATAGGCCATTGACACATGACATAGTCTTTAAAAATTGAATGTTCTTCCCAAAATTTGAACATAGAGGAGGAGGATGAAAAGATCAGCTAGGTCGTGGTTATGCATGTCATCTGCAGAGTCGGGGCCAGTTTCTGGTGTCCACAGAAATAGTTTATGTAGAATGTTTTCTAGTCAGGACTTAGGCTATTTTCAGACAAGCTGCTTCCACTAAGTCTAGATGCTCCTTCCTTCCTTCCTTCCTTCCTTCCTTCCTTCCTTCCTTCCTTCCTTCCCTCCCTCCCTCCCTCCTTCCTTCCTTCCTTTCTTCCTTTCCCTCCACTCCCTCTTCCCTTAGTTCCTTTCTTCCTTCCTGTCTTTCAAGCTCAGTTTTCCAGTGTTTAACTGATTTTGTGAGCTGTTATCTTTATGAAAAAAAATTTCCCTGTTTATTTAGCTAGTCTCTTATTTTTTCAGGACAAATTGTGACTGACCCATGAAGTAACTAGCATGAAAGCTCTTTCAAGAGAATTGTATAAGCAGCACAAAGGCATTATGCTATATTATATGGGAACTGCATTAAATATTACATTGCAATTAAAATGTTGCACTAAATTTTAGTATAAACTACACTTAAGGGTTACCACAAGAGTGGGTTTAGCTCCTCTCCAAAGTTAGCTTTAAGAAAATATGACAAAATACCTTTTAAATTACTTCTAGGAAAAACATTTTGACTACCAAAAAGACAAATGGTTAAAACTATGGGACTTTATAGAGGAAAATAGGATTCCAAATATCAGCTGAATTTTTTTTAACGTGCTTTTATTGGTGCATTGGAGTCTTACAGTGGATATCCATTTAACGTTAACATACATGCACACAGCTCTTAGTGTCCCCTCTGTCTCCCCCAACCCATATGAAGTACCGAGAATGATGTTGGCATATTCTCACATGTACATATTGTTTATGATAGTAATTCCACTGATTCGCTTCTTTCTTGCCCTTCCCCTTCCCTTGTACCACTTCCCTTGCCCCACTGAGGGTTCTCCCTTATAAACCAGAGTCCCTTGTGTGTCCCCACTACTACCTAGGTTGCACATATTAATGAAAACATATGACCCTTCCTTTTTTTTGTGATTGACTGATCTCGCTTAACATAATGTTCTCTAGATCCTTCCACTTTCTTACAAATGATTGTGGGAAATACACACAATGGAATTCTACTCAGCAATATCAGCTGAATTTAAATAAGAAACCATTTAATTCTGTTAGTGACAAAAAGATTCAAACCCCCACTCTGAAACCCATTAAGATGTATGATTACAATGCACCAATAATTAAAAAATGATTCAAACTGCCAGGCGTGGTGGCGCACGCTTGTAATCCCAGTACTTTGGGGAGGCGGAGACCAGAGGATCCGGGTTCGCGGCCAACCTCAGCTCTCTTTTTCTCTCTCTCTCTCTCTCTACTTAGTGAGGCCCTCTGCAACTTCGTGAGACCTGGTTTCAAAATAAAGTATAAAAAATAGGGCCGGGGGTGTAGCGCGGAGGTAGAACGACCCTGGGTTCAATCCCCAGTACCGCAAAAAAAAAAAAATATTCAAACCATTAATAATCAGCATTTGAAAACTTACCTAGTGTTCAAATCTGTAGTGGACTCACATAAGGTACCTTTAATAACAATAGAAATAGGAATTCAAAGCATTAATTTGTAAATACTTTATATGAATGTAATGATAGATCTCTAGATTGACCTGTCTCTACCCCAATTTATATAATCAAAAAAGTGACAGAAAAGAAGGCCGTGTGTGATGGCACATACCTGTAATCCCAGTATTTGGGAGGCTGAGACAGGAGGATCACAGGTTCCAGGCCAGCCTCAACAACTTAGGAAGACTCCCAACAGCTTAGTGAGACCCTGTTTTGAATTAAAAATGAATAAATAAAAAGGGATATAGTTTGGAGATAGAATAACCCTGGGGTCAATTGCCAACAGCAACAGAGAGAGAGACAGAGAGAGAGAGAGAGAGAGAGAGAGGAGTACTTCTTTGGCAAATCTAATGTGCATTCTATTTATATGCTGAGGACATTCACAACTGTTTCTCCCTTTGATAGACCTGATAGCACTGTGTTAGAATATTTTTTAATACAGAGCAAAGAATTCAAACTTTTGAAATATTTGTGTGTATGTATTTTTGATTGATGTTGCTTTCAAAATACTCTTCTCCTGGGACTAAATATATCAATAATGGAGTATACTCTTGAGGAAGACTCACAGCAGAGGTATAATGATTACCTAGCATTGAATAAGTACTTCAGAGGAGGAAGTAAAGGGGAAGTAAATGGGTTTTCTATTGTGCAGAAGACGGGTCCCTGAATACATGGACAAAATCAAACCCATTCCACAAGGCTATTAAAATCATAAGACGGTGTGTTGCATATGTAGAGAAAAGAAGGCTGCGCTACAAGTGTGCCCTTCATTCAAGGACAAACGGAGTATCAGAGCCTCTAGCTCTCAGTAGCTTAATTCAGTCACATTATTTTCTTTAACATTTGCTGGCCTGAATGGTATCATGGAAAATCAATGCTATTGGTGATTTTTACCTTGAGTATGTCGAGTAATGACAGCTGATTGGAACCTACCAACAATGCAGTGTTCATTTTATCAAAGGTTGCTTCCTAGGGAGAGAAAAGGTTCTTTGAGTCCAATTGCAATAACTGGAGAAAATATTGTGAGAAGCTTCTTTGTTTCTCTGAGAATGTGAATATTGTTTTATATTCTTCAAATTTGGAAATATTGGAGTTAGGGTCTGTTATACTTTTTACTTGTCCATCTTCTTAGAGATGGGTGATCTTTGCAAAACTCACACACACGTGAGGGGAGGTACGTTGGCCGCTCTCAGAATATAGTAACTATATATGCAATTAGAGGTCTCACAGTGTTATAACAACAAAAAAGTCTTCATACAAAAGATAAAAGGAACTTCATAGGAAAAAGCTTAAAGAAGAAAAACTAGATAAGTTTTCACATGGTAATCTGCGAGGACACCTGCTGTTTTCCAGCCAGGCAGAACTCAGAGTCACTGGGCAACCCTCCAAGCTTTACTGGGACCCGTCTTTGGGCTTTCCCCAGCCAGGCCCAAGGCTACCACCTGTCTCAGAGTTTAGCCATTAGCCTGTCAAAGAACGCATTGTGGGTCCAGGTTCCTTCAATTGGTACCTCTCCATAAATGAAGGTTTTAAAAAGCACTATGAAAAAAAAAGCACAATGGATAAATAATAGGTGACACTATCACAGATATTTTATAATTTTACATATAATTGGAAAATATCACAATTGATTACTTGACGATTGTGTTTCAAAATACGGAAATGGAAGGCAGATATTATCGATGATTCATTGAGACTCTTTTCTTTCAAAATTAATGTTTCAGTCAGTTGTAGTGATGCACACCTGTATTCCTAGTACTTGGGAGACTAAGGCAGGATGATGACAAGTTGGAGGCCAGTCTGGGTGACTTACTAAGACCGTGTCACAAAATGAAAAGTAAAAAGGGCTGGGAGTATAGTTCAGTGGTATAGCACTCCTGAGTTCAATCCCCAAGTTCCACAAAATTAACTCAAGTTAGTATTTCAAAAATTTTTAGTCTGAGGATAGGAATCAATAATGCTTACCTGGAGAGATCAATGTGGACCTAATTTGAATACTCACAGCCACTGTGCATACAATGGGGACCTACAACCTACACTGTGAAGAGAGAATCAAGTACTTGCAGAAGAGCGCTTGCCGTTCGGAGCACCTGATCTCATGTTGGATGTTTGAGCCAGAATGCTGGATCTGTCAATTATTAGCTGTGCAATATGTTTTTATTTTATTTTATGCTTTTATTGGTGTAATATAGTCTCACATCATAATGTAGTTAATGGTGATAGTGGCATACATGCACACAACACCTGTTGGGCACAATATTGAGAAGGTCCTTTCAATCCTAATGCCTGTTTCCCCATTGTAAAACCAAAGGAAAATGTTTACAGTGTTTTTGTGGGTCTTGGAAATGTAACATAGGATACAGAAAGTAGCATGGTGAAAGTGCTTATTAAATGACTTTTGTGAACATGGAAAAAATTAACGCTATTGATCTTTTGGGTATATTCTCAGCTTTTTCCATTAGTACTTCTCTATGTAATCAAACAAAATATATAAGACCTTGCTGCATAAAAACATTAAATATACATAAGAGAATCTCCCAATACGATGTACAAGAATGAGTAATATCCTCTTTTGAATAAAACCAATCAAAAAAGGATACACCGAAAAGTCACAGTAATGTAAGTGCTTGCTGAAGACCAGAGGATGAAAGGAGATGCAGTTTACTAATGTGCAGAGAGACCAGGTATTTGCATATGAAAATGAGTGTTCTGGGATCAGCTGCTTGCCCTCCATGTAGACAGGCTGAGAAGGCCTGGCAAAGTCCAGGAGTCTTTGGCGGAGGAAAGATAGCTGAGCTATTGAGGGCAGTGTGGATGGGAAGGTGGACTGTAGTATGGAAGAATCCTCAATACTTTGCAGAACCTGACGATTCCCCTTCCCGTGAGCACACACATGCATGCACAATTTTTATTGAAATGAGCAAAGAAGGAAGTGCTGAGATACAGAAAGGATCCTAAGTCTTCATGAATCCCAGAACCTGAAACTCTTCTGTGGCTGAATCCAGACTTAGAAGCAAGGTCTCATCCTCTTCAAACTCAAAAGCTTATCAGTAAGGTCAAAGAGTTCTTGGTGGGTTGGTACGGTGCTAAATTTAGGTAAACTCAATCTATAAAAGCACTGGAGTGATACCTGTTATACCTAAAATTGTGAAACTCTCAAATCTGAAATATCAGCAATCATCTCCCCATCTTTATTGCCAGATATAGAAAATAGTTCCAATTCACTAGGAGAAAACAAAACAAAAACAATACATCTCTATCTTTTAGTATACCGATAAGCAAATCAATAATATGCTGTGATACTAATAGTAATTATTCTGTAATTCCAACTTACATATAATTACAAAATGAGTAATTAAAGAATAATAAATTACCTTTAGGGCAAGGTGAGAGAGAAGTCTATCACAAGAGCTGCACTTGAACAAAATTAACCACAGTTTTTCCATACAAGAAATAATTGAAAAGTAGAGTAATCAAGGTAGTGTGATACTTCCTTAAGAATCGGGAAATAGATTAATGACACAAAACATGTAGAAGGCAAGTATACCCAGCATTCTTGGGCCAACTGGCATTTGACAAAAAGTGCCAAAACAAACTAACGAGGAAAATATTTTCCAAAATAATTCCTGACATATTAATAGCAAAATCAAAACACAATAGATATAATAGATAATATGAAAAATCTAAATCTATAATTCTCCTTGAATGAAAGGGATTTAGAATAAAAACCTGAATTTATCAAAGGATTTCCTAGGTTGTATACAAATGAACAAACCCACTAGCCATAAAAGGATACATTTTTTTTTGTGTGTGTGGTACTGGGGATTGAAGCAGGAGCAATCTACCTCCGAGCTACACCCCCAGCCCTATATTTTTATTCTTTATTTTGAAACAGAGTCTCACTAAGTTGCGGAGGGCCTAAGTAGCTGAGGCTGGCCGAGAACCCGGACCCTCCAGTCTCAGCCTCTCAAGTACTGGGATTACAAGTGTGCACCACCATGCCTGGATAAATGATAAAATTTGATGAAGGGCACTTTTTACAAATAAAAATCTCAGGCTTATCAAATATTTAATTTACAAAATAAAAATACAAGACATAGATTATGAGAATGTATAAATCTGCACATAAGGTAATGCAAATAGCTTCTAAAACTAATTGTAAGAGCTTATCCATTAAGTCTTACCTATCTTGACATGGCATTAAAAAGGATAACTAGTAGAATATTTATAAAATCTGCTTCATAAAAATTTAGAATGACCTTTTTGCAGGACATAGTTAAAGACAGGTGTGGTGTGTGGTGGAACATGCCTGAAATCCCAGTCCTTGGGAGGTTGAGACAGGATTGCACATTCAAGGCCAGACATAGCAACTTAGGGAGACACTGTTACAAAATTAAAAAAAAAATAAAAAGGACGGAGGGTGTAGCTCAGAAGTAGAATGTCCCTGATTCAATCGCCAATACCAAAAAATAAATAAATAAAAATAAATAAACAAATAAATAAATAAAATAGAAAAAGTTAAGAAAATTTGAGGCAAAAGACTAAAAAACTGCAAAACTTGCATCAAGGGGCTGCTATTCTTCAGCTACAAAGAACACTTAAAAATATGTAATAAGACAAACACATTAGAAAGGCATCCAAAATATTTGAGCACACTATGGAAAATAAATATGCAAATCTAATATGCAAATGTAGAACTTAAACACAATTAATCATCAGAGACTGGCAATCTCAAGTACAATATCATGCATTACTGACACACTAGCATTGCCAACAACAAATGTTTACACCACTAAATGTTGGCCGGGATGCAGAACTCCTGGGGCTTTCGTATAGCACTAGCAAGGAACCAGCATGTTACAGCCACTTTGGAAAGCAGAATACTAATGTCTCATGAAATTGAATATACCCATACTATCTAATGTAATAATCCCACTATTAACTTTTTACCCACAACAAAAACACAGACAAAAGAACTATGCTTGCATGCAAAGATGAGTAGATAAACATTTTAGCAATTGCTCTTAATTGCCACAAACTGGAAAGAACTCAAATGCCCAATAATTGTTGAGTGTGTAAACCAGTTGGGGTTTAACAGTACTATGAAATATTACTCATAAATGCAAATGAATGAAATATTAATGCATAAAACAACATTATGCTAATGGAAAAGAGCCAAACACAAGAGACAATGCACAGTACGATTTAATTTGTATACCATTCTTAGAAAGAAAGACTCATAATAACAGAAAGTAGATCAATAATTTTCTGGGCCTAAGAATAGGGACAAGAGATGGACTATATTTGGAAAAAAAAGAAACATTTTCAAGTGATGAGAGGCATCTCACAGTTTAATTATCGAGATGGCAGCACAGTTATGTGCAATTACCAAAGTCAACAAACTGACCTTCTTAAAAATACGTGTTATTGTTCAATGCAATTAAGACAGTAATATAAATGCATTAATTAATGAAAAACACAGAAGGCCCTGGTTTGGTCTTATAGAATTGTTCTCCTTTCCAATTGACATTGATTTCTTAATTGATCTGAGCTCAGTGTTAGACAGATAAGCCAACAAGAAGATTAACAAATTATATTTCCTATAATGTATCACCCACCAGAGACTAAATCTCCATTATTCATTTGTCTTCAGATTTCACCAAGGCTCAGACCAAGAAACAAAATTCTCACCAGCTCAATTGATATGAACGAGGGAACCAGAAAAATGATATAATGAGTTCAAAGAGTATCTTAGAAGCTGGGGCATTTGTACATGGATATAGTTGCTGGGTTCGGGATAAAATGAAAGAAAAAACTAATTGCTGTCAACAGAGCCACAAGCTGCCTGTTATTAAGGCTACCTGTCCATCTGAACTGAAATTCTGCATTCTTACAGGAAAAAAATGTCAACAAATTGATCTATCACTTTGGTAAGTTGGTACCTTTAATCCATGGGAAATAATAATAGTACAAACATGAGAATTTGTTAGATTGTTGAAAACAACACAAAACTGGAGTCTCAGCCGGGTGTGGTGGCGCACACTTGTAATCCCACTACTTAGGAGGCTGAGACAGGAAGATCTGGATTCGCGGCCAGCCTCAGCTACTTAGTGAGGCCCTCCACAACTTAGTGAGACCCTGTTTCAAAATAAAGAATAAAAAATAGGGTTGGGGGTGTAGCTGGAGTCTCATAAGGAGAGGAAAGAATGAGGCAGATCCAAAATTTGATCTCATAATGACAGAACTTTTCAAAACTTCTTTTTTTTTTTTTGGTGGTACTGGGGATTGAACCCACGGCATTCTACCTTGAAGATACACCCCCAGACACATTTAATTTTTATTTTGAAACAGGGTCTCACTAGGTTGCTGAGAGTGTTACTACTTGCTGGGGCTGTCCTCAAACCTGTGATCCTCTTGTCTCAGCTTCTCAAGTACAGAGATTACCAGTGTGTGCCACCACACCCTGCAGAAACTATATATATCTTAATCCACATGACTGTCACATATGAATGTATGCTTTAGGCCAGTGTTTCCTTATATTCTTATAAATTTTATTCCTTGATTTAAAAAATTAAAAACTAGCAAAATAAATAAAAGGAGGCTTGAAAAGCAACTTAGTGGAATTCTCCCTGCCCCAAAAGATTCTCATATTAGAATTCATGTACAGTGTTTTATTTGGGATGCAAAACTAGGCAATTGGAAGTGAGACCAAGGAGGAAAGGAGGTCAATACAGATGACCCCCCACTTAATAATGCCTTGAGTTACAGTTGTTAGATTTCATAATGATGCAAAAGTGATGTGTAGTCAACAGAAACTGTACCTTGATTTTTTTTTCATTTGTGCATTGCAATATACACCATAGTGAGGTTCAAGGTGACAAAATCATACATGCACACAGCCCTTGGTGGAGTTAGGGAGGGGAAGAGGGAGGATTGAATAAAGGGACAGTCCAGATAATACTATGGCGTGCGGGGCGTGGTGGCGCACGCTTGTAATCCCAGTACTTTGGGAGGCGGAGACCAGAGGATCAGGGTTCGCGGCCAGCCTCAGCTCTCTGTCTCTCTCTCTCCCTCTCTCTCTCTCTCTCCTTAGTGAGGCCCTCCGCAACTTCATGAGACCCGGTTTCAAAATAAAGTATAAGAAATAGGGCCGGGGGTGTAGCGCGGAGGTAGAACGCCCCTGGGTTCAATCCCCGGTACTGCAAAAAAAAATAATAATAATACCATGGCAATATGTGAAGGTACTACCAATTTCACTAGTACTTTTGGGGAGGAGGATGCTGGGTGGAGAGTGAAGGGAAAAACACGATATACTTTGATTTTTATTTTTTATTTCTTTCCAGGGTGCTTATATATAGTACGACACTCTCTTGAGATAGTGGGCGGTCTCAGTGACCTGCTGCTGCTAGTCAGTCATGCAATCAGGAGCCCAAGCAATCAACAGTGCACATTGTCACTTGTCACTAAGTTGTGATGTTCCATAGTTGACATGCAGACAATCCTGGCGTGGTCTTCCCCTTTTAGTATTTTGGAAGGTTATGGGGTTCCTGTCCAGTGCTACTTGTGCTGAGAGTATAGTTATTGTTTTGAGTAACCAATTGAACAAAACAATCCAAACATATTTACCTTAGTTTAGCACAAACTGCATTGACTCACCAACTGAAAACAAGTACTTTTTCTCCCTTTACCAGATTTTTCAAATTCTCACTTTTTAAATATACTAATGAAACCTAAATTATATGTGGATAAAACTGACCTGAAATGGCATAGTATAGTAAGCAAAAGTGTGTGAATTTCAGGAAAAGTTTTCTCTCTTCAATATTTAATTTTAGTTTTAGTTAAAGTCACATCCAGTTTTAACTGGGTTTTTAGCAGGAAAGAAGGGAGGATTACTTTTTCCTCTTTTTTTATCCTTAGACCGCTTCTTTAATTTTGAGGTTTTAATCTTGGCGGTCTTTTTTTTTTCCCTTTCTTTCTGAAGCCAAAGTATATTAGCTCTTTTAAATATAGAGAAGATAGATGTTGTCAAGGAGCCTTAAAAAAGATACAGTGAAGATGAACGCCGTGTGTGTGTGTGTGTGTGTGTGTGTGTGTGTCACTGGGGATTGAACCCAGGGGCATCTCCCTCTGAGCTACACCCCCAGCCCTATTTTATTTTTATTTTGAAACAGGGTCTCACTAAGTTGCTAAGGCTAGCTGTGAACCTGAAATACTCCTGTCTCAGCCTCCCAAGTATTGGGATAACAAGTGTGTGCCACCATGCCTTGCTGAACACCACTTTTTATATACTTTTATAGGTGCATTGTAGTCTCACACCATAATGTAGTTCATAGTGTTAGTGATATACATGTGAACACCACTTTACCACTTTTTTTTTTTTTTTTGCGGTACTGGGAATGGAACCCAGGGGCATTCTACCTCCGAGCTACACACCCAGCCCTATTTTTTATTCTTTATTTTGAAACAGGGTCTCACAAAGTTGTGGACGGCCTCAATAAGTAGCTGAGGCTGGCCACGAACCCGGATCCTCCGGTCTCAGCCTCCCAAGTACTGGGATTACAAGTGTGCACCACCACGCCCAGCCGTACTTTACCACTTTTTGATCCTGAGAGAGTAATGTGATAGCGATCTCACTTTGTCCTCCACACTGGTCATATTGAGAATATCCGTGTTTCCTTTAAAGTGGAAAGAAGTCTTGGATAGCAGAACAGCAAAACAGCAATTGTCAACAAAACTAAGATGTTCTTACTCACTGTTTTTCTCAGCCTTAAAATTCCCATAAATATAAATTATTGAGCCATATGTCTTTGCAGAAACACAGAAAGACATGCTGGTCGTTGTCCTCTGGGACTTTCGGTACATTGCCTCAGTACCAAACACTTCAGATATAAAATCGAACATTACTTTTGTGTATGCTTGTTTGGAGATAACACTAGGACTCATTTTATAGATTCTAATAAAGAATTCCATGAATTTAGTATATTTGAAAAAGCAGTTGGAAACATGTCTTCCTAGAGAGACTGAAAAGTTATTTTCCATAAATAGGGTATGATCATTAGATACAACCTGTAAAGTTGTAATGATTGAATAAATTAATGTATAGAAAGGACCAGGACCACTGTTTAGTAGATAGCAAAACTTTAGTTAATATAGTTTTATTTAATTTTTTTATCAGGGTTGGGGGTGTACCAAAGTAGTAGAGCATTTGTCTAGCATGCATATCCAAGGCCCTGGGTACAATACCCAGTGCTGCAAAAGAAAAATAAATAATATATAACATATATATCATTATTTTTCTTGATATTAATGATAAAGAGTAAGAAACATGGAAGTTGGAAAGCATAAAACTTCTGAAATTTGTAATAAAGGTCTTGATGAAAATGTAGAAGTAAGAAATATATCTTAAAATATGCAGAGGAAGAGAAAAAAATTTTTTTTGTCCAGAACTTTATAAAATTTTTTCCAGAAAGGAATTCTACTAAGTGTATTATTAGGAAAAATGAACTGCTAATGAACTTTAAGGCAATCATGAGTTCAAAGGAATATTTTTGATATCTGTTGTTGGCATTATATGGAAATAAGTGTTTTTCTTCTTTTTTTGGTACTGAGAATGGAACCCCAAGGGCATTTTACTTCTGAGCTACACCCCAGCCATTTTTATATTTTTTATTTTGAAACAGGGTCACACTAAGTTGCTGAGGGTCTTGCTAAGTTTCTGAAGCTGACCTCGAACCTGCCATCCTCTTGGCTCAGCCTCCCAAGTGCTGGGATTACAGGCGTGTGCCACCACAGTGTCCAGCACATGGAAATAGCTTAATGGAAAAAGTATCAGTTCCTATATTCCAGAGAAAATAAATTAAGATCAACACAACTCAGTGATGCTTCTGGGGGTCTATTCAGTCCAACCCCTCTTTTCTGAGACCTGCACCCAACAAGCTGTTCCAAGACGTTGTTCTAAAGATTTGTTTGTCCTATATAAACCACTCTTCATCCTTCTCTGTGTCCTTCCTTCTCTAACCTCAACTTACTGATAGGAGAGTGCTACCTGCCTCCAGATGCGCTGGGATAATTATTTCTCCAGGGAAACTGGAAGCAGTGTTAAAAGGCAGCTGATTAGACTCCTTTTGTTATTTCACTCTGAAGCTCTGAGCAGGGAGAAGCTTAGAAAGGTGGGAAAATATGAGCATGCATGCAAGTAAACTAAGAGCAAACTTAAAGGGGAGAAAGAAAGATAGGAGACCAAGCAGATGGAGAGAGGGACAGATGCCCAGTGAGGACAGCCTGCAGCTTCTGGAAATCATTTTTTTCCTTCTGAGGCCAAGTGGTGCTTCAAGCACTGGATCTATGGACTGTCCTTTAGGTCCTCTTTGTATTTAAATGCATTTATGTTCTGTTTTAAATACATTCTCTTATGCACACACCTGTATGAATATATTAATATATTGCATTCTTTATGTCATATTAAAATAGAATTGTATATTATAATACATTTATTTAAAACCTATTCAGTCAATTGATATATCAATACTATATAATTTTTAGAGTTATACAATGACTATGTGTGTACAATTATAGATGAATTATTCAAATTAATCATAGAGGAAAATTTGGGTTTGTAACTCTATATTTAAGATGGGTAGCAGTTTTTTAAAAAGTAAGGAATACTGAAAGCATCAAATTGAATAACTTAGAAATATGGGTAATTCAACGAGATGGTGAATCTTATACTAAATTTAAAAAATTTCATATCTGCTTTTCATTTTTTAAAATTTTTCTTTTAAACATGTGGCACAATATATGTTGTTAGGTCTGTTGTTGATGTTCATTTGTAGTTTCTGGAGTATAATGATGTGATATCTTTCAGACGTGTTAATAGAGATAGGCAGTGGTACAGAGAGCGCTAACATATTGACTAATGGGATTATCCAGTGTAATCTGAGGATAGACTAATTACTTGCCAAGCTTAAGTGAGATTTACATATCAAATATCTCCTGTGATTTCCTTCTTTTTTACTTTACTTGGGCATATTTATCAGATTTTAAATCATTTGAGATATTTAAAGATTAGGGATATTGTCTAGTAGATTTTTAAAATGGGACTCAGAAGTGCTAAGACGTCAACATCATCTAAAATCATGTATCAAGTTAGACCACAGTAAAAGACTTGAATATCACATAGCTGACTTTCTTGTTTGCCTTTTTCTCAGAAGATAAAAAAAAAGAGTAGTGAATTTGGATTATTTCAGAGCAGATGAAGGAAGCTTTAACAGATCTGTGAAATCGTGTATGGTTTCTGGGAAACATAGCAGGACAAGAGGAGTGAATAATAGGAAATATAAATTGTATTGAAACTGCAGATAAAAAGAAGAAAAGAGAGGGAATGTTAGAGAAGGCAATATAGTCCTCCAAAATTGAAGTAAATATATTTTTTCATATATATGTGGAAAATTCGAAATCTTAAAAAACATAAATTCATGTCTCTCTAATGAATTTCTAGACAGCATTATTTTTATTTATTTATGTATTATTTTTTTATTTGTACTGGGGATTGAATGCAAGGACATTTTTACCTTTGCGCTATGCCCCCAGCTCTGTCTGTTTTATACGTTGAATCAAGGTTTCAATAAGGTGCTGAGGGTCTTGCTAAGTTGCTGTGGCTGGCCTGGAACCACCCTCTCAGCTTCCCAAGTACTAGTATTATAGGCATGCACCATCATGCCTGGCTAGACATCATTATCATATTTGTAAGATAAAGTTTCTCATCTTTCTTACATAGCTGACATGTAATCTTGAAGCTTTATATTGATTAGGATTTCTGCACTATCTTCAATCACAAAATATGAGGACTGTTCAGTCATAGGTCATGTTGCTGCTAAATACACAGTGAGCTCTTCATATCACAAGTGGATGTTCTACTACCCAAGGCCTAGCATAGTGAAGACACAGTTGTCCATTTTTCATTATTTCTGTCATGGATTTTAAGTTCTCA
>PVJS01038576.1:0-19334 GCA_004027185.1 Glis glis
GTGTGTGTGTGTGTGTGTGTGTGTGTGTGTGTGTGTGGTAGGGGGGATGGAACCCTGGGGCATTCTACCTCTGAGTTACACCCCAGCCCTATTTTATTCTTTTACTGTTGAAACAGGGTCTCACGAAGTTGCTGAGGCTGGCCCTGAACCTGCGATTCTCCTGTCTCAGCCTCCCAAGTACTGGGATTACAAGTGTGTGCCACCATGCCCGGATGTCCGGCCTGGCTTTGAACTTGCAATTCTCCTGCCTTAGCCTTCTGAATTGTTGGGATTACAGGCATACCTCAGTTTTCAGTTTCATTTCTTTTCTTTCTTCTTTCTTTTTTGTACTGGGGATTGAACCCAGGGGAATTCTATCTCTGAGCTACACCCCAGCTCTATTTTGTTTTATTTATTTTCATTTTTGGGGGGCACAGGGGATTGAACTCAGGGGCATTCTACCTCCAAGTTATACACTCAGCCTGATTTTTATTTCTTATTTGGAAACAGAGTCTCACTAAGTTGCGGAGGGCCTTGCTAAGTTGCTGAGGCTGACCTCAAACCTGCGATTTTTCTGTCTCAGCCTCCCAAGCACTGGGATTACAAGCATGTGCCACCACGCCCGGCTATTTTTTGTTATTTATTTATTTATTTATTTATTTATTTATTTTGTGTGTGTGTGTGTGTGTGTGTGTGTGTGTGTGTGTGTGTGTGGTGCTGGGAATTGAACCCAGAGGCATTCTACCTCCGAGCTACATCCCCAGACAGATTTTATTTCTTATTTGGAAACAGGTTCTCATTAGGTTGCTGAGAGCCTCACTAATTTGTTGAGGCTGTCCTTGAAACTGCAATCCTCCTGTCTCAGCCTCCCAAGTACTAGGATTACAAGCATGCACCACCACACCCGGCTCTATTTTTTTTTTTTTTTTTTTTGCGGTACCGGGGATTGAACCCAGGGGTGTTCTACCTCTGAGCTACACCCCTGGCCCTATTTTTTATACTTTATTTTGAAACAGGGTCTCACGAAGTTGCGGAGGGCCTCACTAAGTAGCTGAGGCTGGCCCTGAACCCGCGATCCTCCGGTCTCCGCCTCCCAAGTACTGGGATTACAAGCGTGTGCCACCACGCCCGGCTCTTATATTTTTTGTTTTTTAACAGGGTCACTCACTAGGTTGCTGAGAGTCTTTCTACATTTCTGAAACTGTCCTCAAACCTGCAATCCTCCTGTCTCAGCCTCACAAGTACTGGGATTACAGGCGTGCACCATGATACCATGATGCCTGGCTTTTTTTTTTTTTTTTTTTTTGCAGTACTGAGTATTGAACCCAGGGACATTCTACCTCTGAGCTCCACCCCCAGCCCGATTTTTTATTCTTTATTTTGAAACAGGGTCTCACTAAGTAGCGGAGGCCTCACTAAGTAGCTGAGGTTGGCCACGAACCTTCGATCCTCCTGTTTTAGCCTCCCAAGCACTGGGATTACAAGTGTGTACCACCACTCCCAGCTCTGTTTTCTTTTTTTTTCTTTTTGGTACCGGGGATGGAACCCAGGGGCCTTCTACCTCTGAGCTACATCCCCAGCCCTATTTTTTATACTTTATTTTGAAACGGTCTCACGAAGTTGCGGAGGGCCTCACTAAGTAGCTGAGGCTGGCCGCGAACCCGGCTCCTCCAGTCTCTGCCTCCCAAGTACTGTGATTACAAGCATGCGCCACCATGCCCGGCTTCTGTCTTATTTTTTAATTTGAAACAGAATGTCACTAAATTGCTGAGGCTGGCCTTGAAACTGCGATCCTCCCATCTCAGCCTCCCAAGTACTGGGATTATAGGCATGTACCACCACACTGGGCTTTTCTTTCTTCTTTCTTTTCTTTTCTTTTTTTTTTTTTTTTTTTTTTTTTTTTTTTTTTTTTTTTTTTTTTTTTTTGCAGTGCTGGGGATGGAACCCAGGGCCATGCACATATTAGGCAAGCGCTCTACCACTGAGCTACACACCCAGCCCTTTTTATTTTATTTTTCAGACGGGTTCTCGCTAAGTTGCCTAGGCTTTCCTCAAACTCACAATCCTCCTAACTCAGCCTCCCAAGTTGCTAGTATTACAGGTATGCACTGCCGTGCCCAGCTATGCCTCAGTTTCTCATCCACAAGAAGGGGGTAGGTGGCTGTCAAGAGTGCTGGCGTGTTGGAGATGCCCAAGACGTAAGGGCCATGCTGGTCAACATTATTACCCAACCATAGGAACTCGCTCTCCTGTCTGCTGCCTTAGAGTGCCTCCAAGCCCCAGCAAAGCAGGCACGATGATCAGCATACTCATTGGACAGATGGAGAAACTGAGGCATGGCAAGGTGGAGGAACTTGCCCAAGGCCTCACGGCCGGTTAATGTCAGAGACAGGGCTTGAACTCCAGCATGCCTGACAAAGGCACGGGACTGAGTGGGGAGGGTGTTTT
Organism: Glis glis; assembly: GCA_004027185.1. Taxonomy (NCBI): domain Eukaryota; kingdom Metazoa; phylum Chordata; class Mammalia; order Rodentia; family Gliridae; genus Glis; species Glis glis. The sequence goes on from PVJS01038576.1 coordinate 2,428, forward strand.
GGCCACTACCGGCCCCAGGGACACTGACAGACCCTCTCTGTGCCATTCCAGAGATCTCCAGGAAGCCACCGTGCTGTCCAACCTCAAGACCAGATTTGAACGGAACCTCATCTACGTGAGTCCTGGGTCTGGTCTTGCCCTGAGCTCGGTTCAGCAGGAAGTATGGGTTTCTTTGTCCGGCTGGACCCCAGATGTGGGGCCTCTGGTTTGAGCTCTGAGGTTCTATTATTTCAGCCTAGAATGCTAACTCTAAAATCAGAAGTCCTAAAACACAGTGTTAGAATAGCAAGCTGGGTATGGTGGCGCACGCCACGCCTGTAATCCCAGTACTTGGGAGGCTGAGACAGGAGGATTGCAGGTTTGTGGCCAGCCTCAGCTACTTAGTGAGGCCCTCTGCAACTTAGTGAGACCCAGTTTCAAAATAAAAAATAAAATAGGGTTGGGGGTAGAGCTCAGAGGTAGAATGTCCCTGGGTTCAATCCCTAGCACCAAAAACAAAAACAAAATGAAACAAAACAAAAAAATAGGACCGGGGTGTAGCTCAGAGGTAGAATGCCCCTGGGTTCAATCACCAGTACCAAATAAATAAATAAAATAGTGATCCAGGCATGGTGGCACATGTTTATAATCCCAGTACTTGTGAGGCTGAGGCAGGAGGATCACAGGTTCCAGGCCAGTCTCAGCAATTTAGTGAGGCTCTCAGCAACTTAGAGAGACCCTGTTTCCAAATAAGAAATAAAATAGGGCTGGGGGTGTAGCTCATAGGTAGAGCACCTCTAGGTTCAATCCCACACACAAAAAAAGGGATAAACCGGTGTGGTGGCGCACACCTGTAATACCAGTACTTGAGATGCTGAGATAGGAGGATCGTAAGTTTGAGGCCAGCCTCAATGACTTAACTAGACCTCAGCAACTTAGTGAGACCCTGTTTAAAAAAAAATAGGGGTATATCTCAAAGGTAAGATGCCCCTCCCTGGGTTCAATCCCCAGTACCACACACACACAAAAACTTTTTTTGTGTGTGTGGTACTGGGGATGGAGCCCAGGGGCATTCTACCTCTGAGCTACACCCCCAGCCCTATTTTTTATTCTTTATTTTGAAACAGGGTCTCACTAAGTTGCGGAGGGCCTCACTAAGTAGCTGAGGCTGGCCGCGAACCTGCGATCCTCCTATCTCAGCCTCCCAAGTACTGGGATTACAAGCATGCAACACCATGCCCGGCTAAAATTTTTTTTTAATAAATGTAAACAAATAAAAGGGTTGATAGTGTATCTCAGAGGTAGAACACGCTTGGGTTTAATCCCCAGTAACACACACACACACACACACACACACACACACACACACATACACACACACAGAGTGGACCCCAGAGACAGAGACCTGGAGATAGGGAATCCAGAAACCTGTGACCCCACCCCAACCAGGGACCCAATGAATAAAGTTTAAAGAGTAGGCTGGGCATGGTGGCACAGGCTTGTAATCCCAGTACTTGGGAGGCTGAGACAGGAGGATAGAAGGTTCGCGGCCAGCCTCAGCTACTTAGGCCCTCCACAATTTAGTGAGACCCTGTTTCAAAATAAAAAATAAGCTGGGTGTGGTGGCGCACACTTGTAATCCCAGTACTTGGGAGGCTGAGACCGGAGGATTTGGGTTCGCGGACAGCCTCAGCTACTTAGTGAGGCCCTCCGCAACTTAGTGAGACCCTGTTTCAAAATAAAGAATAAAAAATAGGGCTCGGGTGTAGCTCAGAGGTAGAACACCCCTGGGTTCAATCCCCACTACCGCAAAATAAATAAATAAATAAATAAATAAAAAATAAAATAGGGCTGGGGGTGTACCTCAGAGGTAGAATGCCCCTGTTTTCAATCCCCAGTACTGCCAAAAAAAAAAAGAAACCTTACAGAGTCCTAGAGTCCAAGGACCTGGATCCCAGAGTGGGGTTGGTCAGGTGGGAGAAAGGCACCCCCTGACACCCAGAATGACAGGACCCAGGGCCAGAGGCCTGGAACCACAGAGACAGGCAAGGACACGCTTAGGGCTCTGGCCACCTCAGATGCCCTGGGCTCCTGACTTCCTCCCCACTCCTCAACACAAGGCAGAAACTTCTGGAGCCTGGGCCGCACCATGAATAAATGAAGTGGGCAGTGGCTGACACGGTCACCCTGGCAGGCGGTGGCAGTGGCCAGCCTCAGCCTGTGTGGGGCCTGAGCTTCCACTGTAGAACACAGGACCCCCTCAAGCCAAGCTGTTGGAAAGTTCTAGATGGTAACGCAGAAGCTAGGCAGCTAGACATCTGTCCTGTTGGAAGGGGGCCCCGGGCTCCGAGAGCAGGGAAGGGAGGGCCACTGAGGGCCACCGAGGGCCCCGAGGGGTTTGGTGCTAAGACCACTGTCCGCCAGCAGACGTACATCGGCAGTATCCTGGTGTCGGTGAACCCGTACCGAATGTTCGGGATCTATGGCCCAGAGCAGGTCCAGCAGTACAGCGGGCGGGCTCTGGGAGAGAATCCCCCGTGAGTATCCCGGGACTGGGGGACAGGGACTGTCCTGGGGTTTCCTGTGTCCCTCTCTGAGCTTGGCAAGTCCCTGGCTGCCCGCCTGCTCAGCCCTGTCCCTCCTCAGGCCTGGCCACAGCCCTCTCTGGAAGCCACAGTGGCTCAGGATGGGGTGGGTGCATTGCCCCCAGTGGGTGAGGGGTGGGCAGAATTGACCGCTTGTCTAGACAGAGATGCCCCCCACCACCATCGCCACCAACCCCTTAGGGAACCGGGGCAGGAGCTAGCCCCAGTGACTCCTACTGGCCTGTCTCCCCAGGCACCTCTTCGCAGTTGCAAATCTTGCCTTCGCCAAAATGCTTGATGCCAAACAGAACCAGTGCATAATCATCAGGTGAGCCAGGCTGCGGCTGCGTGGGCGGGGGGCGATGGAGGACCCCAGCCTGACCTGCTGTCAGATCTAGGAAGATCAACGGGCACCTCTGGGCCACCCACCGCCCACATCCCTTGCTTCATGGCAGGGTCAGGGCAGACCCAAAGGGGACAGCAAAATGTTAAAGCTAAGCCAGAGCAGGGGAGGGAGGGCCACGGAGGGCCCCGAGGGGTTTTGGTGCTAAGGCCACTGTCCGCCAGCAGACGTGCATCAGCAGTATCCTGGTGTGGCAGTGCATGCCTATAATCTCAGTACTTGGGAGGCTGAGACAGGAGGATCGCAGGTTCGAGGCCAGCCTCAGCAACGTAGCGAGACCCTCTTTCAAAATTAAAAAAAAATAAAATAGGGCTGGGGGTGTAGTTGAGGTAGACTGTCCCTGGGTTCAATCCCCAGCTCCAAAAGATAAAATAAAATAAAAAGTTGAAGCTAGTTCTGCCTCTTCGCCCGGTCAGTGGAGAGAGCGGCTCTGGCAAAACCGAAGCCACCAAGCTGATCCTGCGCTACCTGGCCGCCATGAACCAGAAACGGGCCGTCATGCAGCAGGTGAGGCTGTCTGTCCAGGGCTTGGTTGGTTTGGCTCCCCAGGATCCTCAGCCGCCCCTGTGGGATGGTGGGTAGGCTGAGGTGCAAGGTGCCGGGCCTCTCCTCCCCTCTCAGGGAGGCCTCTGGGGAGCTCCCCCGGCCCCGTGTTCCCATGTCAGCTCGGGTCTCAGGCTTGCCAAGGGAGCCATCCCTCCCTCCAGCCGGCCTCGCCTGCCTGGTTATGGCCCCAGGGCCACCATATCCTCACATTCCAGAGGCTGTGGTTCACACACATGGGTTGGCTTGGGGCAGGGGGCAGTCAACGTGAGCATGGGGTGTCAGAGGACACCGGGCCAGGTGCAGTATGTGAGGTCTGCCAGTGAGGAGAATGTCAAGTCCTCCGAGCCTGAGAACATTCGAAGCTCATTCTTTCCCTCAGTGAAAGGTTTACTGAGGACTTACTATATGCCAGGTGCTGGGGAGGAGGCGGCGATTCAGACAGACACCCTTGCAGGAATTTCATTCTAGGAGGAGAGGAAAAAGAGATGCTTATAGAAGGAAATTATGCATATGCGAAAGGGTGGTGTGTTTGGGGAGAAGAATAAGAGGGAGGAGGGGGCGAGTGCGGGCTGTGACTGGAAGCATGGTGGTCAGAGAGTGGGCGCTGAGTGTCTCTGCAGGAAGAGCGGAGAGGCCAAGGGAGAGCATGCCAAGGCCCTGCGATACGAGCAGGCCAGCAAAGAAGCATCACGGAGCCCGGGGTAGGGAGGACAGGGGCTCAGGCTGCGAGGCGGCCTGGGGAAGGTGTGCAAGGCTAGATCCAGGTGCAGATCAAAAGCAGCCAAAGACTTGCAGATGGTCCAGATCCAGGAGTGAGACGGGGACAGTCTGGGTCCAGGCAGCTGGTCGGCTGAGAAGAGGTGCCCGCGAGGCGTCCTCACAGAGGCTGGGGCTCAGGAGAAGGCAGGGCTGGCCCAGCAGCTCAGACCACAGAGCCGCCGCCTCTCAGATTTCCCCGACTCTGGGGCCCACCCAGGTTTGTGGGTGGTCACAATGTCCTAGCCGTGGCAGCATGGTAATCTCAGCCGGGTGAGACTGGCAGCAGTGGCCAGGGGCTGCTCAGGCCTCAGGGGGAGTGGATCCACCCGGCTATGCCATCTAGCCTGGCTCAGTCCCCCTGATGCCCGGGGCCGTGCCCATGCTGCCCTCCTACCCCCTCCCATCCCAGCCTGCGTCTCCTGGTGACCAGCTGATCACCGCTTTGCTCTGGGCAGAGCTTTATTTATTTATGCATTTATTTATTGATGGATTGATTATGGTACTGGGGATAGAACCCAGGGGCATTCTACCTCTGAGCTAAACCTCCAGCCCTATTTATTTATTTATTTATTGTGTGTGGTACTGGGGATGGAACCCAGGGTCTTTCTACCTCTGAGCTACACCCCCAGCCTTATTTTCTTTTATTTGGAAACAGGGTCTCACCACAAACCTGAGATCCTCCTGTCTCAGCCTCCCAAGTTCTGGGATGACAGGTGTGTGCCACCTCGCCCGGCTTTTATTTTTTATTTTGAAACAGAGTCTCACTAAGTTGCTGAGGGCCTCACTAAATTGCTGAGGCTGCTCACAAACCTACAATCCTCCTGTCTCAGCCTCCCAAGTACTGGGATTAGAAGTGTGCGCCACCATGCACACCTTTTATTTTTTTATTTTGAAACAGAGTCTCACTAAGTTGCTGAGGGCCTTGATAAATTGCTGAGACTGGCCTTGAACCTGTGATTCTCTTGTCTCAACCTCCCATGTACTGGAATTACACATGTACACCACTACGCCTGACTTTATTTTTATTTTTTATTTATGTGTGTATGTGTCTGTGGTGCTAGGATTGAACCCAGGGGCATTCTACCTCCAACCTACACCCCCAGCCCTATTTATTTTTTATTTAGAAATAGGGTCTTGCTACATTAGCACATGCTGGCTTTAAACTTGAAATACCCTGGCTCAGCCTCCCAAATCCTGGGATTACAGGTAGTTCCACGCAGGGTGTGTGTGTGTGTGTGTGTGTGTGTGTGTGTGTGTGTGTGTGTTACTGGAGATTGAACCCAGGGCTGTTCTACCTCTGAGCTACATCCCTAGCCTTATTCTTTATTTTGAAACAGGGTTTCACTAGGTTGCTGAGGCTGGCCTCTAACCTGTGATCCTCCTCTGTCAGCCTCCCAAGTACTAGGATTACAGGCATGCACCACCATGCCCAGCCAGGCAGGGTTTAAAGCTTTTCAGATCAGACTTCTGGTAGAACAGGAGAGGTAGGCAGGGAAAAAAATAATGTGCTTTGAGCGCCTCCTTCAGACTAAGTGCAGCGCCAGCTGTCTCTAGGTATATCATCAGAAAAGAGCCTCACAGCAACCTGGGAAATGAGTACCTCTGTGTCCAATTACTCATGGGGAAACTGAGCCCTGGGAGAGGAGTTGACTTGCCCAGTGTCACAAAGCGAGGTGCTGGAGGAACTGGGACCTGCAGCCTATGGCAGAAAGCAGTGCACACACTTTCCGCCATTGGTCAGCAAGATGGTGCCAGAAGCCGGGTGTGGTGTGTACCCTTGTAATCCCAGTACTTGGGAAGCTAAGACAGGAGGATAGCAGGTTCGTGGCCAGCCTCAGCTACTTAGTGAGGCCCTCTGTAACTTAGTGAGACCCTGTTTCAAAATAAAGAATAAAAAAACAGGGCTGAGGGTGTAGCTCGGAGGTAGAATGCCCCTGGGTTCAATCCCCAGTACCCCACACATGCCAACAACAACCAAAAAAAGGTGGTTCCAGAGCATCACACCCACACCTCCCAGCAATTCAGAAAAAATCTCAGGCCTCCTTCCCATTGGTTAAGTGTCCTCACTAGAACCAATCACATAGCATGGAGAATGCCGTGCCCTGATTGGCCAGGGCCTGGACCACTGGCCCCACCCCTTCCAGCCCAAGTCTTCTCCTGGGTTGCACAGAGATCTGGGAACACAAAAGCAGCCATCCCACCCTCAGGTGTCTTCAAGGGACTCCCAGACTAAAGGACAGTCACGGTGATGTTCAGTCAGACCTTGACTTACTGAGCAACCACAGGCTGGCCCCCTCCCCTCTCTGGGCCTCAGCCTGCTCCTGTGAGCAATGGACGCAGCAGGTCCTGAGCTAAAGAGGATGGTGGAGCTGGGCATGGTGGCCCACACCTGTCATCCCAGCACTTGGGAGGCTGAGATAGGAGTATTACAGGTTCGAGGTCAGCCTTGACAACTTAGTGAGACTCTCAGCAATTTGGCAAGACCCTGTTTCAAAATAAAAATAAAAAGGCCAGGCATGGTGGCGCACGCTTGTAATCCCAGTACTTTGGGAGGTGAAGACCGGAGGACCCGGGTTCGCGGCCAGCCTCAGCGCTCTCTCTCTCTCTCTCTCTCTCTCTCTCTCTCTCTCTCTCTCTTTCTCTCTCTCCCTCTCTCTTCCTCTCTCTCTCTCTCTCTCTCTCTCTCTCTCTACCTAGTGAGGCCCTCCACAACTTCGTGAGACCCGGTTTCAAAAAAAAAGTATAAAAAATAGGGCTGGGGGTGTGGCACGGAGGTAGAATGCCCCTGGGCTCAATCCCCGGTACCGCAAAAAAAAACCCAAACAAACAAAATAAAAATAAAAAATAAACCAGGAGTGGTGGTACACGCTTGTAATCCCAGTACTTGGGAGGCTGAGATAGGAGGATCGCAGATTCAAGGCCAGCCTCAGCAACTTAGTGAGGCCCTCCACAGCTTAATGAGTGAGGCCCTCCACAACTTAAGGAGACTCTGTTTCAAAATAAAAAGAATAAAGCCGGGCATGTTGGCGCACACTTATAATCCCAGTACTTGAGAGGCTGGGACAGGAGGATTGCAGGTTCGAGGCCAGCCTCAGCAACTTAGTAAGGCCCTTCACAACTTAATGAGTAAGGTCCTCCACAAGTTAAGGAGACCCTGTTTCAACATAAAAAGAATAAAGCCGGGCGTGGTGGCGCACACTTGTAATCCCAGTATTTGGGAGGCTGAAACAGGAGGATCACAGGTTCGAGGACAGACTCAGCAAATAGTGAGACTTTCATCAACCTAGTGAGACCCTGTTTCCAAATAAAAATAAAATAGAGCTGGGGGGGGTAGCTCAGAGGTAGAATGCCCCTGGGTTCAATCCCTAGTGCCACAGAATAGAATAGAATAGAATAGAATAGAATAGAATAGAATAGGGCTGGGGTGTAGGTCGGAGGTAGAATGTCCCTTGTTCCATCCCCAGGACCACAAAATAAATAAATAAATTAATTAATTAATTAAAAAAGGGCTGATGTAGCTCAGAGATAGGATGCCCCTGGGTTCAATCCAGTACCAAAAAAAAAAAAAAAGAGGATGGTGGGTGTGAACAGATGGGGGAACTGGCACCGCCCAAGATTACAGGTGCCGTTTCAGGGGTGCCTGGGCCTCTCTGCTCCCCCCTAAGCACCCGTCCTGAGGAAATAGCTTAGCTGAAGGAATTGCCACATACACCTCAAGCACGCGCTTGTCACAGTGCTGCGTGACCGTCAGGGACTCGGGTCCCTAGATGCATCTCAGCACCTAAGTCTCAGTGTCATCCTCTGTGACGGTGGTGTGTCAGTCTCTACTCGCTGTTAGTTTAACGGTGGCGTAGCCAGGGCAATGGGCCTAGCACATCGTAGGTACCTTAATAGGTGTGCTCTGTGGCCAGGTATGGTCGCCTGGGAAGCTCTGCTCGTGGGATACTGTTCCCTTTTTTTTTTCATGCATTCATCAGATTTTTTTTTTTTTTTGCAGTACCGGGGATTGAACCCAGGGGTGTTCTACCTCCGCACTACACCCCCGGCCCTATTTTTTATTCTTTATTTTGAAACCGGGTCTCACGAAGTTGCAGAGAGCCTCACTAAGTAGCTGAGGCTGGCCGCGAACCCGGATCCTCCGGTCTCAGCCTCCCAAGTACTGGGATTACAAGTGTGCGCCACCAGGCCTGGCTCATCAGATTTTTGTAAGGCCTGCTATGCACCAATCCTGTGCTGGGACTCAGAGGTGTGCAAACAGCTAGATTCCTGCCTAGGGGCTGGCGTTCTAGTAGGGAGACAGATGAGATCCAGGAAAGCAGACGAGGACGTGAAGGCTGGCCAGGGGTGCCGAGGAATTGATTGATTGATTGATTGATTGATTATTTTTGCGGAACTGGGGATTGAACTCAGGGGCATTCTACCTCCAAGTTACACCCCCAGTCCTATTTTCTATTCTTTATTTGGAAACAGGGTCTCACTAAGTTGTGGAGGGCCTCACTAAGTAGCTGAGGCTGGCCGCGAACCCAGATCCTCCGGTCTCAGCCTCCCAAGCACTGGGATGACAAGCGTGCGCCACCATGCCCGGCTCTGCCGAGGGATTTAGAGGGAGGGGATGCTGTGGTCAGGGAGGCCGCCCCTGAGGGAAGCGGGGGGGTGGTGGCTGCAGGTGTGGAGAGCAGCGGCCTCTAGGCAGAGGGACAGCAGGTACAAATGTCCTGAGACAGGGGTGTGTGGGAACCGGGAGGAGAGCTGGACAGTGCGGGGAGCCCACGATGCCAGCAGCAGGTCTGAGTGAGAACTGGCTTTGAGCCTGAATAAAGCCGGAGCCAAGGGGGGACACGCCCTATTACAGGTTGTCAAAGGTCACTCTGGTGGCCACATGGAGAACAGCTAGAGAAAGCCAGAGCCAGAGCCGGGTGTGGTGGCGCACGCTCGTCATCCCAGTACTTGGGAGGCTGAGATCAGAGGATCCGGGTTCTCGGCCAGCCTCAGCTACTTAGTGAGGCCCTCCGCAACTTAGTGAGACCCTGCTTCAAAATAAAGAATAAAAAATAGGGCTGGGGGTGTAGCTCAGAGGTAGAATGCCCCTGGGTTCAATCCCCAGTACCACAGGAAAAAAGTGGGAAAGCTGGGCGTGGTGGTGCACGCTTGTAATCCCAGTACCTGGGAGGCTGAGATAGGAGGATCACAGGTTCAAGGCCAGCCTCAGCTACTCAGTGAGACCCTCTGCAACTTAGTGAGACCCTGTTTCAAAATAAAGAATAAAAAATAGGGCCGGGGGTGAAGCTTGGAGGTAGAAGCCCCTGGGTTCAATCCCCAGTACCGCAAAAAAAAAAAAAAAGTGGGAGTGGGGGGACACGCCCTAATACAGGTTGTCAAAGGTCCCTCTGGTGGCCACAGGGAGAACAGCTAGAGAAAGCAAAAGCCAGGAGGGGGGCTGGGGAGCCCAGGGGAGGGTGGCCTGGGGTGGCGGTGAAGCAGGGAAGAGAAGACATCCCCAGAGCCTGTGGCAGGCATGCCCAGCAGATTTCCACACCCTTCGGCCAGGCTGCGGTCCCCAAATCTCACACCTGGGGTCTCTGAGGCTCACAGGTTTGCGTCGCAGGGACCCAGAAGGGTCCACCAGTCCCTCTGTGGTCCAGTGCTCCTGGTCTGGGAGGGGAGGTGGCCATTCCTGTTGGTGACCTGTTTCTGTTCTTGTTCCTCGCTCCTGCGCCTCCTTGACGGGCACTCCTAAAGATAAAGGTACGTGGAGTATGAATGTGTATGTGTGTTTGTGTGTGTGTGCACACACGCGTGCTCCTGCATGGACAGCAGGCAAAATGGGCAGGAGGGGGTGTCCAAAGACCTGTCCTGGGCTGCGGCTGGGGGCTTGTGGTCAGGGGCTGGCTGTGTGGGGGTCAACAGCCTGGAGTTGAGGGCACCTGGGTGGAGACCCTGGGATTCTACTAGGAATCTATCTCAGGTGACCCCCCCACAAAGGGGAGTCCTTGGGGAGGGCCTGCTTCTGGTGTTCCCAGCCATGCTCCCCTACCCAGGCCCCCCAGAACAATACCCAGCCCCCCAATTCGCACCTCTCCCTCCCGGATCCAGATTCTGGAGGCAACACCTCTCTTGGAGTCCTTCGGTAATGCCAAAACCGTCAGGAACGACAACTCCAGCCGCTTCGGGAAGTTCGTAGAGATCTTTCTGGAAGGGTGAGCAGGATAGTGGCCGGAGGGGCTCCCAAAGCTTGGCAGGGAGCTCACTCGGTGTCAGCGACAGCAGCCCCTAGGATCCCCTGCCGCCACTCCCCTCCCCGCACCACTGTACCCGTGAACTAATTGTTCTCCCCACCACAGGGGCGTGATCTCTGGTGCCATAACCTCCCAGTACCTGCTCGAGAAATCTAGGATTGTGTTTCAGGTGAGCCAGCCCCGCCTGTGTGGGGGGAGTGCGGGTGGGGCAGTGCTCAGAGCCTGGGGCCTGGGGGTACGGGGGAGATGTCCAGTGATGAGTGCAAACGTGTATGTGTGAGCCGGTGGCCTTGTTCCCTCTGCTGTCCCCTCTCACAGCCACACTGGCTGCCTAAGGCTGTCGCCCCTGTGGTTCCTCTCCCCAAGATGGCGGCATGGCCAAACCTCTTATTTCCTCCACGTCTCCCCTGCAGTTCCCCTGCTGAGGGGAGCTACCCTTTTAAAAATATGGTTCTGGGCCGGATGTGGTGGTGCACGCCTGTAATCCGTGTACTTGGGAGGCTGAGACAGGATGATCGCAGGTTCGAGGACAGCCTCAGCAAGTGTTGACACTCTCATCAACCTAGCAAGACCCTGTTTCCAAATAAGAAATAAAATCAGAGCCGGGCATGGTGGCGCACGTTTGTAATCCCAGTACTTTGGGAGGTGGAGACCAGAGGATCCGGGTTCGCGGCCAGCCTCAGCTCTCTCTCTCTCTCTGTCTCTGTCTCTCTCTCTCTCTCTCTCTCCTTAGTGAGGCCCTCCGCAACTTCGTGAGACCTGGTTTCAAAATAAAGTATAAAAAATAGGGCTGGGGGTGTAGCGCGGAGGTAGAACGCCCCTGCGTTCAATCCCCGGTACCGCAAAAAAAAAAAAAAGAAAGAAATAAAATTGGGCTGGGAATGTAGCTCGAAGGTAGAATGCCTCTGGGTTCAATCCCCAGTAACACACACACACACACACACACACACGGTTCTTGCATACATGGTGGCGCATGCCTATGATCCCAGTATTGGGAGGCTGAGACAGGAGGATCGCAGGACTGAGGCCAGCCTCAGCAACTTAGCAAGATCCTTGGCAAGTTAGCGAGACCCTGTTTCAAAATAAAAATAAGAAAAAGTACTAGGAGTGTAGTTTGGAGACAGAGCATCCCTGGGTTCAATCCCTACTACCAAAAAATAAACAATAAAAATTTTTAAAAAATGAAACGTGGCCCCGAGCCGGGTACTGTGACACACATCTGTAATCCTAGTACTTGGGAGGCTGAGACAGGAGGATTGCAGTTTTGAGGCCAGCCTCAGCAATTTAGTGAGGCCCTCAGCAACTTAGTGAGACCCTCAGCAATTTAGCAATACCCTGTTTCAAAATAAAAATGATAAGCTGGGCGTGGTGACACATGCTTGTAATCCCAGTACTTGGGAGGCTGAGACAGGAGGATCACAGGTTTGCAGCCAGCCTCAGCTACTTAGTGAGGCCCTCTGCAACTTAGTGAGACCCTGTTTCAAAATAAAGAATAAAAAATAGGGCTGGGGGTAGAGCTCAGAGGTAGAATGCCCCGGGTTCAATACCTAGTACCGCAAAAAAATTAAAATAAATAAATAAATAAATAAATAAATAAATAAATGAAAATAATAAAAAGGACTGAGGGTGTAGCTCAGAGGTAGAGTGCCCCTGGGTTCAGTCCCTAGGACCAAAACAAAAAATAAAATTAAAATGCAGCCCCTCTCCAGGCGTGGTGGCGCACGCTTGTAATCCCAGTACTTTGGGAGGCGGAGACCGGAGGATCCGGGTTTGCGGCCAGCCTCAGCTCGCTCTCTCTCTCTCTCTCTCTCTCTCTCTCTTTCTCTCTCTCTCTCTCTCCTTAGTGAGGCCCTCTGCAACTTCGTGAGACCCGGTTTCAAAATAAAGTATAAAAAATAGGGCCGGGGGCGTAGCGCGGAGGTAGAACGCCCCTGCGTTCAATCCCCAGTACCACAAAAAAAAAAAATGCAGCCCCTCTTCGTCCCTCCAGAACCCCTACCCCCTTCCATGCTTTGTCTCTTTCCAGAGTATTTTTCACCCTTTGGCATGTTTTGTTTTAATTTTTGGGGGGGTACCGGGGATTGAACCCAGGGGCGTTCTACCTCCGCGCTACGCCCCCGGCCCTATTTTTTTATACTTTATTTTGAAACCGGGTCTCACAAAGTTGCAGAGGGCCTCACTAGGTAGAGAGAGAGAGAGAGAGAGAGAGAGAGAGAGAGAGAGACAGCGCTGAGGCTGGCCGCGAACCCGGATCGTCCGGTCTCCGCTTCCCAAAGTACTGTCACCCTTTGGCATGTTTTATGTTTTAACCGGTGATGTGCCGAGTGTCTGTCTCCCCAGCTAGCAGATGGGCTTGGGGAGGTCAGGGGCTCCCGTTGCTTTGTTCTCCACTGTATCCCAAGGGTCTAGGACAGAGCCTGGGGCATAGGACGCATTCTGCCAGGCCAGCCGAGTAAACCACTAGAATAACCCACGCGCGCTAGTCTGGACTATGCACACACGAGTGTACAGGCCTGTGGCTGTGCCTGTGCGGCTGGTGCACACGAGGGAAGACAGACTGCTTTTTTCTTTTTATTTTCATGGCACTAGGGATTGAACCCAGGGGCATTCTACCACCGAGCTACATCCCCAGCTCTATTTATTTTTATATTGAAACAGGGTCTCACTAGGTTGATGAGAGTCTCACTACTCGCTGAGGCTGTCCTCGAACCTATGATCCTTTTGTCTCAATCTCCCAAGTACAGGGATGACACACGTAAGCCACCACGCCAGGCTTGCCTTTTTCTTTACTTTTTTTTTTTTTTTTTTTTTTTGCGGTACCAGGGCTTGAACCCAGGGGCGTTTTACCTCCAAGCTACACCCTCGGCCCTATTTTTTTTATAGTTTATTTTGAAACCGGGTCTCACGAAGTTGCAGAGGGCCTCACTAAGTAGCTGAGGCTGGCCGTGAACCCGGATCCTCCGGTCTCCGCCTCCCAAGTACTGGGATTACAAGCGTGCGCCACCACGCCCGGCTTGCCTTTTTCTTATTTCTCCAAATAAAATAAAATGCCAAATAAAATAAATTACCACTCATACCAGGGCTTCTCCACTCCTGCACCCTCCTCAGCTGGGGCCGGGCTGGGGGGCCTTGCTGGTCACATAGAGGTAGGTCTCATCTGCAGGCCGTGTGCGTGTGTGTGTGTGTGTGTGTGTGTGTGTGTGCGCACCCCACTCTGTGTGACTGGGGGTAACTGAGGAGGGTGGCTCTCTTCTCTGTACCCACTCGTCCACTCCGCAGGCCAAAAACGAGAGGAATTACCACATTTTCTATGAGCTGCTGGCAGGGCTGCCTGCCCAGCTCCGGCAGGACTTCAGCCTGCAGGAGGCGGAAACCTACTATTACCTGAACCAGGTGAGCACCAGCGGGTCCCAGGCCCTTCCGTTCCTTCCCACCCATCACCCCTGGGTGGCCCGGGGAGCCCAGCTATTGGCTACTGGTTTTTTGGGTTTTTTTTGCGGTACTGGGGATTGAACCCAGGGGCGTTCTATCTCCAAGCTACACCCCAGTCCTATTTTTTATTCTTTATTTTGAAACAGGGTCTCACTAAGTTGCAGAGGGCCTCACTAAGTAGCTGAGGCTGGCCGCGTACCCGGATCCTCCGGTTTCAGCCTCCCAAGTACTGGGATGACAAGCGTGCGCCACCATGCCTGGCTGGCTCCTGGTTTTTTTTTGTGTGTGTGTGTGCGGTACCGGGGATTGAACGCAGGGGCGTTCTACCTCCGCGCTACACCCCCAGCCCTATTTTTTTATGCTTTATTTTTGAAACCGGGTCTCACGAAGTTGCGGATGGCCTCACTAGGGAGAGAGGGGGGGGATGGAGATATAGATAGATAGATAGATAGATAGATATACAGAGAGAGAGAGAGAGAGAGAGAGAGAGAGATCGCGCGCGTATGCGCGCTAAGGTTGGCCGCGAACCCGGATCCTCCGGTCTCCGCCTCCCAAAGTACTGGGATTACAAGCGTGTGCCACCACGCCCGGCTTGGCTCCTGTTTTTATTATCAGAATCACTGGGTTGTAGCAAAGTTCAGCAGGTGACAAGACCCTGCTACTCATCACACTTAAAAGCCTACAAAAGGGGCTGGGAGCCAGGCGTGGTAGTGCACACCTGTAATCCCAGTACTTGGGAGGCTGAGACAAGAGGATCACAGGTTCGAAGCCAACCTCATCAACTTAGTAAGAGCACATTTAAAAAATAATAATGGAACTGGGCGTGGTGACACATGCTTGTAATCCCAGTACTTGGGAGGCTGAGACCGGAGGATCTGGGTTCGCGGCCAGCCTCAGCTACTTAGTGAGGTCCTCTGCAACTTAGTGAGACCCTGTTTCAAAATAAAGAATAAAAAATAGGGCTGGGGGTGTAGCCCTGAGGTAGAATGCCCCTGGGTTCAATCTCCAGTTCCAAATAATAATAATAATAATAATAATAATAATAATTTTAAAAAGAGTTGGAGGTCTAGCTCCAAGGTAGAATGCCCCTGGATTCAATTTCCAGTATTAAAAATAAGACAGCAAGGTGTGGTGGTGCACGCTTGTAATCCCAGTACTTGGGAGGCTGAGACTAGAGGATCCGGGTTCGCAGCCAGCCTCAGCTATTTAGTGAGGCCTCCGCAACTTAGCAAGACTCTGTTTTAAAATAAAGAATAAGCCGGGCGTGGTGGTGCACGCTTGTAATCCCAGTACTTGGGCGGCTGAGACCGGAGGATCCAGGTTCGTGGCTAGCCTGAGCTACTTAGTAAGGCCCTCGGCAACTTAGTGAGACCCTGTTTCGAAAAAATAAAGAAAGCCGGGTGTGGTAGCGCACGCTTGTAATCCCAGTACTTTGGGAGGCGGAGACCGGAGGATCCAGGTTTGCGGCCAGCCTTAGCGCACGCGCTCTCTCTCTCTCTCTCTCTCTCTCTCTCTCTACCTAGTGAGGCCCTCCACAACTTCGTGAGACCCGGTTTCAAAATAAAGCATAAAAAAATAGGGCCGGGGGTGTAGCGCGGAGGTAGAACACCCCTGCATTCAATCCCCGGTACCGCAAAAAAATAAATAAATAAATAAATAAATAAAATAAAGAATAAAAAATAGGGCTGGAGATGTAGCTTGGAGGCCCTGGGTTCAATCCCCAGTACTGCAAAAAAAAAAAAGAATAAAAAAATGGGGCCGGGGGGTGTAGCCTGGAGGTAGAATGCCCCTGGGTTCAATCCCTGGTACCGCAAAAATATAATAAATAAATTAATTAATTAATTAATTGATTAATTAAATAAAATAAAAATAAGATAGTCTAGGAAGCTGTCCTGAGCCCAGCCCGTGAGAGTAGAATGAGAGCTTAGGGATCAGCTCAGGCCACACTGCCGGTCAGGGCAGAGCCGGAACCTTGAGGGCTCCCAGCCCCCACCCAAGGTCCCTGACCCCCGGCCCCTGCCCTCACCAGGGTGGGAACTGCGAGATCACGGGCAAGAGTGATGCGGATGACTTCCGCCGGCTCCTGGCTGCCATGGAAGTGCTGGGCTTCAGTGGTGAGGACCAGGACAGCATCTTCCGCATCTTGGCCTCCATCTTGCACCTGGGCAACGTCTACTTCGAGAAGTATGAGGTGAGGGGGCACCACGGCCTGCTGGAGCGCCCAGCACCCCGGGGACACGGGTCATCTTTTGGAGACTTGAGAGTCCTCTACATTACCCTTATAGTTTATACTACACACATATGTGTTTTTATTTATCCACCCCTTTGGGCTTGTTCTGTTTGTGTGTGTGTGTGTGTGTGTGTGTGTGTGTGTGTGGTACTGGGGATTGAACCCAGGGGCATCTTACCTCTGAGCTACACCCCTAGCCCTATTTTATTTTTATTTTGAAACAGGGTCTTGCTAGGTTGATGAGAGTTTCACTACTTGCTGAGGCTGTCCTCGAACCGGCAATCCTCCTGTCTCAGCCTCCCAAATTCTGGGATTATAGGCATGCGCCACCATGCCTGGCTCTATCTTTTTATTTTATTTGGAAACAGAGTTTCACTAAGTTGCTGAAGGCCTCACTAAATTGCTGAGGCTGGCCATGAACCTGCGAACCTCCTGTCTCAGCCTCCCAAATTCTGGGATTACAGGTGTACACCACCACACTTGCACTTGGCTTGTTCTTCTTTTTCTTATTGATATATGAATTGCAAGTACATTTTCCAGTTTGTCTTTTATATTTTGATTTTCTTACAAGTTTTTTATTTTTATTTAATTGATTTTTTGGGGCAGTACTGGGGATGGAACCCAGGGGCATTCTACCTCTGAGCTCCACCCCCAGCCCTATTTTTTATTCTTTTTTTTTTTTTGCGGTACCGGGGATTGAACCCAGGGGCGTTGTACCTCCGTGCTACACCCCCGGC
>PVJS01038577.1:0-19330 GCA_004027185.1 Glis glis
CCCCCCCCCCCCCCCCGTCAGCTTCGCATCTCTCTTGGGCTGGCCCCGAGAGACTGATGCCCCGACAGGCCACCACACCCCACTTGTGTCTACATCTTCTCATCTCCCTCTTCTTACAAAGCCACCAGGATTCAGCCACGGGGGCTCCACCAGGATCACCTTAACTAATCCTGACTACCTCCGGAAGGACTCACCTCCCAACACCGCAGGTGGACCAAGTTTCCCACTCTCCTAGTACCTCACCGTGAGGTTAAATTTCAACACATGGACCTGGGGGACACTCACGCCCCCTCCAAGCCCCAGAGTTAGTGGACACAACACTGAAGGTCCCCCCCAGCCCTGTGCGCGGCTGCGGCCCCTCACCCCCAGGTCCTGGTCCTGTTGAAACGCCACCCAGGTGCTGCCAGCCCTGCCTCCTCTGCTGCAGCCCGGCATATCTTTCAATTGTCATTTATTTATTTATTCGTTATTTTATTATTTACTGGTCTGCATCCCCATCTCCCAATTGTTACTTACTTATTTTTTCCTGCTCGACTCTACTCACTAGGATGTCACCCCACGAGGGCAGAATCTTGGTTTATTGGCTCCTGAATTCACACCGAGTGAGTGAGTGACTGAGTAATAGTACTCCTACTTCAAGGGTGCTGAGGATCCAGTAGGAGGTGCTCAGGGCACGAGTCTCACCACCACGGTTGTGGCTGTTTTATCATTAGGGGTAGGAGTGGTAACAGTAGGAATAGTAACTTCCCCCAGTACTCGGGTGCTGACCCCTTGTGGGCACTCAGTAGCTGTTTGTTGATTGAATGCTGGACCTTAGCAATTCTCTGCTGCTGGTGCCCTTTCTCTCTCTCTCTCTCTCTTTTCTAAGCCATGCACGGGACGTTTGTGATTCTGCTGCCACTCAGCCTGATCCTGATGGTGTTTGGGGGCATGACGGGGTTCCTGAGCTTCCTCCTCAGAGCCTACCTCCTCCTCCTGCTCACGGGGACCCTCTTCCTCTTGGGAGGTAGGTTTCCGTCTTGCTGGACCCCCGACTCCAGGAGGGGCTGGGCGGAGGGGGCTGTGCATGAACTCTTAGCATGGGTGGGGGGCATCTCTTCTTGAGTTTCCAGCCCAGCACCCCCAGGGTCTCTGATTCTAGGAAGGACGCAGGGGAGGGAGTAGCTCCCGGGAGCCGGGCTCAGGGTTTTGCACAGAGCCGCTGTGCCTTCGCCTGGGCCCACGGCGGCTGCAGCTTCAGGGCTGTGGGCTGTGACCCCCGCTCCAGCGCCCGGGCTCGTGCCTGCCCATCCCGCCGGCCATTCTGCGAGACGCTGCACAGAATGATTCAAAGTCAGGCATGGCCAGGCCTGGAAAGGCGACCGGCACGTGATGTGGTGTCAGACAGGCCAGACTCACAGAGACGGAGAGTCACGGTGGTCACAGGTCACAGAGGCTGTGGGTGGGGGCTGGGCGGCGCAGGTGAAGGGACGCAGAATTTCAGCTCCGCAGAGGAGCGAGTTCAAGAGAGCTCCAGCGCACGGTGAGTTCAGCTAAGAACCATTGAAAACTGCCAAGGGGGTGGCGCCCCTGCCCCCAAGAACGGCTGACGGTGTGAGGCCACGCATATGTTACGGGGCTCAAGGAAGCCATTCCATGATGTTTGCCTGTGTCAACATGTGTGGACACCGCAAATACATACAAATACAGATACATACAATTCTTGTCTAAGAAGATGCGCAAGAACCAAAGTGAAACTCTGGGGCAGGTGACGTCGGCCGGGCGGATTCTGTCTGGCAGACCAGCAGCTTCAGAGAGCCGGAGCCAGCCCACCGCAGCTGCGCCCCGTCCCCCAGCTCCTGGGGTGTTTGAAATGGTTCCTCCTTAGACAGAAGGACGGGCTGACGCCATGCACATCTGGACCCACGGAGGGAGAGGAAAGGAAGCCGTGGGTGTGGATATAGTGCGAGGCGCTGAGCTCCAGCCTCGCAATCACTGTCGCCATGGGCAGGAACGTTCAACCAGAGCAGGACCTGGTGGAACTTTCTAGGATGGTGAAGTTCTAGGATGGCCAAGCCATGGAGCAGCTCCGTGGTCCAGGGCTGACGGGGACTGCTCTGTTCGTTTAATTGATCTTCAGTGCTAAGAGCCGTGTGCGGCCCCTGGCTGCTGCACTGGGCAGCCTGGTTCCCATCTAACCTCTGCGGAGGCCACTGCACGCCCTTGTCGGCGGGCAGTCACAGCCCTCGGGGACAGGCACCAGCTAAGCGACCCTGCAAAGAAAGCCAGATGTGGGCAGATGCAGGGAGTCCCAGGCCTTGACCTGCCCAGGCTCGTCCAGAAATAGACATGTGTGCTGGGACATGGAGGAAGGACAAGAGGGACACGAGGCAGGAGTGAGGGGAGGGAGCGGCCCCAGGCAGGGGCCAGCAGGCAGAGGCTCTGTGCTGGAGGGACTGAGAATGAACAACCTGGAGCCCCAGGGCTGGGAGGAGGAGGAGGGGGAGGAGAAGGGAGAAGGGAGGAGGTAGAGGAGGAAGGAGAGGAGGAGGGGGAGGAGGAGAGAAGAGAAGGACAGGGAGGAGGACAAGGAGGAGGGGAGGGGGAAGAGGAGGATGCCAGGAGGAAGAGAAGGAAGGGGAGGAGGAGGGGAAGAGGAAGAATAGGAGGAGGGGGAGGAAGAAGAGTATGAGGATGGGGAGGAGGAGGAGAGGGAGGAGGGTAAAGAGGAGGAGGGAGGAGAGGAGGATTGGGAGGAGGAGGGGAGGAGGTAAAGGAGGACAGAAAGGAAGAGGGAGAGGGGAAGGAAAGAAGGAGGGGGAGGGGGAGGAGGAGAGGGAGGAAGAGGAGGAGGAGTGGGGAGGAGGGGGGAAGAAGAGGTAGAGGAAGATGGAGAGGAGGAGCAGGAGGAGGGGGTTGGGAGGAGGAGGGTGATGGAGAGGAGGGAGAGAAGGACAGGGAGGAGGAGGACAGGGAGGAGGAAGAGGGGGAGGAGGATGGAAAGGAGGAGGGGAGGAGGGGGATGGGAGGAGGAGGGGTGAGGGAGCGGAGGAGGAGGGCGCCAGCAGGCTCCACCTCTCCCCTTGCCTCCCACAGCCTTGGTGACCCTGGCGGGCATCAGCGTGTACATCGCCTACTCGGCCGCGGCCTTCCGCGCGGCGCTGTGTCTGCTGGGGGAGCGGGCGCTGCTGGACCAGGTGGACATCCGCTTCGGCTGGTCCCTGGCGCTGGGCTGGGTCAGCTTTGCCTCGGAGCTGCTCACCGGGGTGGCCTTCCTGGTGGCGGCACGCGCGCTCAGCCTGAGGCGGGGGCAGGAGCAGGCTGTGTAGCCTGAGTCTCTAGGGAGGGGACCCAGCTCCCGTGCGGCCTCCTCTTCCTCCAGGCCGCTGCAGGCCTGTGGACCAAGCCCGGTGGGCTGCGTGTGCTGTGTGTCATGTACTGCATCCCTGTGTCTGTCCCTGCTGGCTGCAAGAGGCCGAGCTGCCGAACCCCGTCACCTGAAATAAACAACAGTCCTTTAACCAAATAACGCATTATTCACGGTTGTGTAACTCAAGGTCTGTCCTCTGGCTTCCCTGCCTTCTCACCCCTGCCCTTCCATCAGCTCCTCTCTGTTAGGAAATGTTAAGGACGATCAGAGAGGTTAGGTAACATGTGTGAAGGTGCACAGCATCCCCTCTTCCATCACAGCTTCCCCTTGCGGGCTCAGGCCGGCTGCCAGGGGTCACTGGGTGCCCGAGGTCCTGGAGCTCAGACCCTGCCTCGTGCGCTGTGTGGCCCGGGATGCAGGCAGAAGGGCACGGGGACCCCAGCGGGAGGACGCAGAGCTCTGGGTTCTCAGGCCAAGGTGAGGAGGAGCTCCCCCTGGCCTGCCTGGAGTCTACGGCCAGTCTGCACCGTCCGCCTGTCCTGAGCCTCATGATAGAGGTCACCTGCAAGATGGTCCTCAGCAGGGGCTCGCCTTCGGGAAGTTTCAGTCATCCCAGAGAGGAAGGACCCTCTTGACCCCAGGGTGACCAGCACGAGGGTCCCTGTGTCACTCCAGGTGATCAGGAGGCCCCTGGGGGGAGAGGATCCCAGCCAGTGACCCTACGGAGTCACCTGTACCTAGCCTCCACCCCCATGCCTGGCGCGGCTCCGTCCCCTCTGCCCGAGCAGTCACCCAGGCCTGTCGGTGAGGCTACTGATCCCCAGACTCAAGTCCTGAGGCCGGGAGGCTGGGAGGCCGGGAGGCTGGGAGGCTGGGAGGCCGGGAGCCTGGGGCTTGGGAGCTCCAGGGAGAAGTGGTGCTGCAGCAGGCTGGGGAGCATGGCTGACCCATCGCCAACACCGTGACATGACCATCTCATGCGACATCAACCTCACCATGACATCACCCCACCGTGAGGCCGCCATCTTCACCATGACATCATTGCTCTCACCGTGACGTCATCATGTTGACACCCAGTGAGTACTTACTATGCACCTGGGCTAGTCCGGGTGCCATTCATGCATGCACTCAACAAACACCTGACAGAACTAGGCTGTGACTCCTGGCGACCCAGCCTTGCTTTTTTTTTTCTTTTGCGGCACTGGGGATTGAACCCAGGGCATTCTACCTCTGAGCTACACCCCCAGCCCGATTTTATTCTTTATTTTAGAACAGGGTCTCACTAAGTTGCAGAGGGCCTCACTAAGTAGCTGAGGCTGGCCGCGAACCTGCGATCCTCCGGTCTCAGCCTCCCAAGTTCAGGGATGACAAGTGTGCGCCACCACGCCCGGCTCCAGCCTTGCTTTCTGAGCTGCCATATGACGGAGGACAGAGGCATGAGGAGGACTGCAGATAAGCTCAGCAGGGTGCTGACAAGGAAACTGAGGCACAGGCAGGTTGTTAACTGGCCCAAGGCTCAAAGAGCAGAAAAGATGCAAACTGGATTGAAACTCGGAACCGGCAAGAGGACTCTCCTGTCCTACCCACGCCCGCGCAGGGGCTTGCTGTCTGCTCCTGGGCTGGGGCCTGCAGCTGAGCGTCACAGTCTCTGGGCTGGAGTTTTTGCAAAGGGAGGGCCGTTGTGCGGCTGAAAGGCGGTCTTTGCCGCCATCTGCTGGCCACATCACGGAACTGCGTCAGAGGCCAGACATCCCTGTCAGTAAGTGACATTTGTCTCAGCTCAGAGCCCCAGCGCTGGGCTGAACACTAGGGGCAGGGTCCTCAGCAGGGGCGCCTCCCCTATCCAGGATATTTGATCACCTGTAGAGACAGTTTTAGTTGTTAGACTGGGAGAGAGGGCTACAAATGGCATCCAGGGGGTGGAGGCTGAAGGACGTGATAAACATCCCACATGCCCCGCGACACGGAGTTACCTGGTCCCTCGTGTCAATAGAGCGGAGGCTGAGAAACCTGCTAGGGAGCAAAACAAATACTAACAAAACAGAGTGCGTGCGTCCTCGAGGAACTGAGAGCATAGACGAGAAGAATCCCATCCATCCATCCATCCATCCATTCATTCATTCATTCATTCACTTATGCAACAAGTGTTTACTAGGCGCCTACTGTGTGTCAAGAGCTGTCTCCAGAGCTGGGCGTGGTGGAGCATGCCTATCATCCCTGTACTTGGGAAGCAGAGATAGGAGAATTGAGTGTTTGAGGCCAGTCTCAGCTGCTCATCCATTCATTTAACCATCCATCCATCCATCCATCCATCCATCCACTTATTCATTCATTCATGCATTAGCTCACTTATGAGTCCATCCATCCATCCATCCACTTATTCATCCATCCATTCATTCATTCGTTAGCTCACTCATGAGTCCATCCATCCATCCATCCATCCATCCATCCATCCATCCATCCATCCACTTATGCATCCATCCATTCATTCATTCGTTAGCTCACTCATGAGTCCATCTATCCATCCATCCACTTATTCATTCATGCATTCATTCATTAGCTCAGTCACTGGTTCTTTCATTCATGTGTTTGTTCATTTATCCATATACTCACTCGCTCACTCACTCACTCATTCGTTGGATGCCTACTGTGCCAGGTGCTGCTTGAAGCCCCAGGGGTCTAGCTGTGAACAAAGGTGACAAAAACCTGCCCAGTGAAGCTGGCACCCTGGTGTGCATGGTAAGTGTGTGACACACGACAGTAAGCATCGCTGGCACGTGTCTGGTGGGAAGCCCCAGGAAGCAGGCATGGGGGCGTGAGCCACACGGGGCGGTGCTGCCCGTCCAGCCCTCTGCTGCATGGGCTCCCGAGACCAGCAGCTCTTCTTCCCACTGTTACCTGGCTAGGTCGTTCGGCATTTACCAGGCCCCTGCTGCCCGGCCGGGGAGGGGAGTCAGGGCAGAGTGAAGACCGGGCCTCATTCTGAGGCTGACTGGTGCCTTCCCTGGAGGCGAACCTGGGGCTCCGGCTTCGCACAGTGAGGGGAGCCCAGAGCGCTCGGAGCAGAAGACTGCCACCTGGTGACTGCAGAAGGTCTTGCACCTTGGAGACCTTGCAGGAGACTCACGGTCGCTCCACACACACGCCTGGTAGTAAACAGCCTGGGCTTAATTTGTAGTGGAAAGGGGAGCCGTCTGTGGCTTCTGCTTTCCCCTCAGTGAATTTCCACTTGTTCTTCTCCCAGCCATGACACCCAACAGCTGGGGCACCGACATCGGCCTCCGCGGACACTGGAGGCGAACTCACAATCCCTGACCTCCTCCACCAGCAGCCTGCGTCTTTGCACATATTTACACGTGAGGTTCCCCCTGCCTGGGGCATGTGGAGGATGGGGCAGGACCCGGTGGGAAGAGAGAGGTCGAGAGATGGGGACGCACACATGGGAAAACAAGAAACAGGAGACGAAGACCCAGAGGGGTAGAGTCACCCGCTGCTTAAGGGTGGGGACGTGT
The DNA here is from genome assembly GCA_004027185.1 of Glis glis. Lineage (NCBI taxonomy): Eukaryota > Metazoa > Chordata > Mammalia > Rodentia > Gliridae > Glis > Glis glis. The sequence goes on from PVJS01038577.1 coordinate 6,862, forward strand.
TCTGAGGAATGTGTCTGGGTGACTTTGCCATTGTGTGGGCATCACTGAGGGCTCTTACACATCCCTGGACGGTACAGGCCCTGGCACACCTGGGCTGTCTGGTGCAGGTGTACACGGGCATAGGCTGTTGCTCTTTGGGCTGTGATGGACAAAACTACACAAGTGTAAATCGAGAACAAGAGAAAATTGTGCAGTAAAGAGACACCTGCAGTAAGCCAGGCATGGTGGTACACACCTGTAATCCTAGTACTTGGGAGGCTGAGACAGGAGGATCACAGGTTCGAGGCCAGCCTCAGGAACTTAGCGAGACCCTCAGGAACTTAGCGAGACCCTGTCTCAGAATAAAAAAAAATTAAAAAAGGGATGGGGGTGTAGCCAAGAGGTACAAAGCCCCTGGGTTCAATCTCCAGCCCCCTCCCCACTAAAATAAAAGAGACGCAGTAAACATGAACTGTACGAGGCTGTAGGTGACTTGACACAACATGCTGCTTTACTATAGACTTAAAAATAAGTAGAAGGATTGCGTGCTAAAATAATGAGAAAAGGTAAGGCCAGGCAGCCCGCCCCCAGCAGCTCAGCCCACCGAGGTCTTGGGAAGCAGCGGGTCTCCTGCCTAGTTTGGGGAGCTGTGTGGGGATCGGCACCACTGCACACCCCAGAGAAGGTGCCCAGCCCCGGCTGCACCGTCCTCCACCCCAGTTCCTGGGGCCCAGGGCCATCCTGAGACTGTGTCCACCTGGGACCCCGAGAAGCGGCCAGTGGCCACCCAGAGATGGGGCTGGGCAGGGTCCAGGCCCTTGGAGGAAGCTGCTTCTCCAAGGTGAACGGGTGGACGGTGCTTGTTCTAATTGCTGATCATGTTTGATCAAACCTTGGCCCTGGAGCATAAACGACCCTTGTCTAGCAGGTGCTAGATCCCCAGTATAGCATCCCAGCCCCGCGGAGCCTTGGAACCATGGACAATCCCGGTGGAGGGGCGCAGAGGGCAGGAAGCAGCTGTTCCCGAGCCTCTAGTGTGTGATCCCAGCTCCATGGCTGGCTTTGGGGAAGTTCTGTCTCCCTCTGGGCCCCAGGATCCTTTTCTATAGCTGGGTCCATTGTCCTCTGTCCTGTCTCCCTCTCTGGGCTGTCCCATCTGATTCCTTTCCACTAGTGTCTCCTGGGAGCTTTCTCTGTACTGAGTCCTCCACCAGCTACTGGGATACAGGAGTGTCAAGGTTTTGGGGTCTGGAAAGTCCTGCTTGGGGGAAGGCATCACCCTGTCCTGCTGTTCTCCGGTGGCCAGAGTTATTCTGTCACAGGGGCCCTGGCAGAGTAGGTAAGAAGGGGCTGGGGCTGGCGGGGAGGGAAGCTGGTTTAGGGACATGCGGGCTGGGGTGGGGTGGCGGGTGGCTGTGCCTGAGGACTCCACCTGCTTCCCTGACTGGTGATGGGGGAACGTCCTTCCCCTGTGCGAGCCTCAGTTTCTCACCTCTGCGATGGGACATGCAGAGGTCACAGAGGATGGGCAGATGGCCAGCAGGGCATGCGTGGTGGCTCTGAGTGGTGCCACCATTCTCAGAGGTCCAGGTTGTTGTCAGCATCTGCCTCTGGCATCTCTGTGGTCTGTTGCAGCCACTGTCCTTGGCTCTGGACTAGCCTCCAGAAATCCAGTGAGGTCACATGCACCCAAGGTCACTGGCCACAAGTGACAGAACTGAGACTCTGATCTGCCCTCTGGCTGCTGAGTGGAGCCCCCAGCTCCTACCAACCACCAACCACCAACCACCAACCACCAACCACCAACCACCAACCACCTCACGTTCCCAGGTCCCTACCATGGGGTCCACAGAGCCCCTGGGCACTCGGCCACTGTCCTGGTGGTGCAGCTGCCACGCAGGGGGCGGCCTGGGTCTCGCTCACATGGCTCCTCCATCTGCAACCACACTGTCCCCTTATTGGGACACGAGGATCTGTCAGAGACCCCGCATTTGCTCCATATTCATTTCTGTTTCCTCAATTAGAAATGTTCAATTTAACAGGATGCCCAGAGCCCCAGAAGAGGAGTACCCAGCCGGGTGTGGTGGTGCACACTTGTAATCTCAGTACTTGGGAGGCTGAGACAGGTGGATCGCAGGTTTGAGACCAGACTCAGCAACTTAGTGAGGTCCTCAGCAACTTAGTAAGAGACTCTGTTTCAAATAAAAAAAATAAAATAGGGCTGGGGATGTAGGTCAGAGGTAGAATGCCTCTGGGTTCAATCTCCAGTACCAAAAACAAAACAAAAACTTATTGCTCTGAGAGAGCTGGCTCCCCCACCCCCTCCACTTCTGTCTCTTTCTGGGGTTTGCTCCCCCTGTACTCCCTGGATTGTTGGGTCCTTGCTGGAAGGAACAGCTCCAGGGAGCCCAAGAGACAGCTGATGACTCACCTCTTATTGTTGGAGCAGCCGCTGGTTTTTCCTCCACTCCTTGGACTTTGGTCCTGATTCTGCATCCTGGAAGCAGCTAGTGTGAGACCAGGGTAGGATGAGATCTACACACACCTGATCTACCCTGCCTTACTAGTGAGGCCCTGGGGCAGGGACAGCACGCTCAGGGATGGTGTTGTCATTGTCTATGGGCTCAGTCAGCATTCTTACTACTGTCATCCAAAACACCTGACCATCACGACTTACAGGAAGAAAGATTTATTTGCTCTCAGTCAGGAGTTCAGGAGTTCAGCCCATGTTTAGGCCAGGGGAAGTCTGTGGAGCTCAGAGCATGGAGCAGGGAGAAGAGAGACAGAGCGCAAGGGCTCTGCTCTCATATCATGGAGGCTGGAAGGAGAGAGAGAGAGAGAGAAAGAAAGAGGAGAGACCATACATAATCCCGAAGGCCACACCCCAGAGGCCCCGCCTCCTCAACCAAGCCCCACTTCCAACATGGCCACTGTGTTTCCGTGAGGTCTAGGGCAACATTCTTTTTTTTTTTTTGCGGTACTAGGGATTGAACGCAGGGGCGTTCTACCTTCGCGCTACACCCCCAGCCCTATTTTTTATGCTTTATTTTGAAACCGGGTCTCACGAAGTTGTGGAGGGCCTCACTAAGTAGAGAGAGAGAGAGAGAGAGAGAGAGAGAGCTGAGGCTGGCCGCGAACCCGGATCCTCCGGTCTCCGCCTCCCAAAGTACTGGGATTACAAGCGTGTGCCACCACGCCCGGCTCTAGGGCAACATTCTAAATCAAAACCATGAGCTGGGGTAAGAAGCCATCTTACCCTGGACCCTACAGCTGGGGCTAATAGTCCCTGGCGCTGCCAACAAATCGGGAGGAGAAACCAGAGCAGAATTCTGTGAGTGGTGTGGCCATCCCAGCAGCAGATCATGAATACCCTTCAAAGGCTGCCCCAGTGTGGGCTCCTGCCACAGCCGCACACCTCCCCCACACCGTGCTATGAGCCCACACGATCCCCCAAACACCCTGCATTGGAGCCCCATGCCAGCCAAGATCTGGGCAGCCCCCCGCGCCCTGCCTAGGCCAGCCCCAACATCCCGCGCGACCCGTGTGGCCAGCTGCGTTCCGCCTAGGCCAGCCGTGCCATTCTGTGCAACTAGGGAGGCCCCCTGTGCCCCACCCAGGCCAGCCCCAATGTCCCACACGACCCAGGCAGCCAGCTGTGTCCCGCTGAGGCCAGCCATGCCGTCCTGCGCGACCTGGGCAGCCCCACCCCGTGCCCCACCTAGGCCAGCCGTGCCATCCCACATTACCTGGGCGGCCCTCCATGCCCCGTTCCAGACTCCAATGCTGCCACCCAAGACTGGGCGGCCCTCCAAGCCGTGCCTCAGACCTCCATGCTCTCCGGCGCTGCTACCTGAGACCCAGAGCCTGCACATCTCTCACTTGTGCAGGAGCCTCTGTGCCGCTCTTCAGAGCCCGGATACCCTCCGGTGCCACCTCAGAGCCAGGGCACGCTCTGGTGCTGCTACCCGAGATCCAGGAGCCCGCGCACCTCACTGGGGCCTGCGTGAGATCCTCTGTGCCGTGCCTCAGCACCCGTGCACCCTCAGGTGCCGCCACCTGATACCTGGAGTCCGCACCCCCCTTGGGCCCATGCGAGATATGCAGCGCCATGCATCAGAGCCCGGGCAACCTCTGGCGACACCTCCCAATACCCGGAGCACATGTGTATCCCGTGGGGCCCAGGCGACCCTCAGCACCCACGCCTCGGAGCTCACATCCAACACTGTGCCTCAAAGTGCGCCTCACATGCCAACACCCGAGCTCCGGAACCAGTGTGCCCTCCCCACACCGTGCCCCGGTCAACTAGATGGGAGGGAACCACAGCCTGCAGCGCACTGACCCAATTGGGCCTACAGGAACCAGCAAGAGTCTTATACATAGAAAGGAAGATTATATGGAGGCAACAGAAACACAAAATTGAAAACACCAAAAATACGAGAATGAGGAACAGTGAAGAAACAAGAAACACAATGCATCAAGTGAGATTACTGATACTGACCTACAGGAAATGTAAGATGGAGAATTCAGAATTTTGATCTTCAGAATGATGAAAGGCCTCAAAGAAAGCATAGAGGAGATAAAGGGGGAAGTTGAGGCTCTAAGAAAGAATCAAAAAGAAACACTGAACAAAATGAAGGAGTCAAGAAATGAATTAAAGACCGCAAAAGAAACCAACTCTAGTAGGCTTGACCACATGGAAAACAGGGTATCACTCCGGGAAGACAGTTCATTCAAAACTGAAAACACAGTCAATGATATACAGAAGATATTACAACAACACACCCTGGCCATCCAAGAAATACAGGACAATACAAGATGTTGTAATCTAAGGATAAAAAGCATCGAAGAAGGATTAGAAACAGACCAAGGGTATAAGAAACCTCTTCAAAGAAATAATTTCAGAGAATTTTCTGAACATAGAAAAGGATTTGGACATTCACATACAGGAGACATATAGAACACCATTAAGACAGGACCAAAGAAGGACCTCCCCACGCCACCTAATAATTAAAATGTCTCATGTAGAGGCCAAAGAAAGAATCCTAAAAGCAGCAAGAGCAAAAGAATGGGTGACATACAGGGGCAAAACAATAAAAATCAACCCAGACTTCTTAACCCAAGCCAGGAATGCCAGGAGGGATTGGTATGAAGTACTCTGGACCCTGGAAGAAAACAACTTCCAACCAAGACTGATATATCCAGCAAAGCTATCATGTAAAATTGATGGAGAAATAAAAATGTTCCATGATAAACAAACACTTAAAGAATTTATAAGGACCAAGCCAACACTGGAAAAAATCCTAAAAGAAATAAATCAAAAAGAAGGAAAAACAAGCAATTTTCAGAACTACAGGAGAGGTGAACTCCACCAGGTAGGCAACTAAATAAGGAGATTTGTCACTACAGCAAACAGAAAATAGAACTCAAAATGATAGGAAACAAAAATCATATCTCAATAATAACATTGAATGTTAAAGGACTCAACTCCCCAATTAAAGGCATAGACTGGCAATGTGGATTAAAAAGCATAACCCAACTATATGCTGAAACACATCAGAAGAGACAAAGTGGATCACTACTTACTAATAAAAGGAACAATCCAACAAGAAGATATAATGATAGTAAACATTTATGCCTCAAATGTGGGCACACCCTCATTCATAAAACAAAGTCTTAGGGACATCAGGTCCCAAATAGACCCAAACACAATAATATTGGGAGACTTCACCACTCACGCCACTAGATCAATCCTCCAGACAAAAGATGAATAAAGATTGTTCAGACCTAAAGAAAACCACAGACCAAATGGATTAATAGACACATACAGATTATTTCAACCAGCAACACCTGAATACACATTTTTCTCAGCTGCCCATGGAACATTCTCCAAAATAGATCACATATTGGGTCACAAAGCAAGTACCAGCAAATTCAAAAGATGTGATATAATTCCCTGTATCTTATTAGATCACAATGGTATGAAACTGGAAATTAACAACAGGAAGACTAAAAGTAATCACATAAGTACATGGAGACTGAATGATACACTTCTGAACGAGGAATGGATCAGAAAAGAAATAAGGGGAGAAATAAAAAAATTCCTGGAATTAAACAAAAAATAGAGACACGATGTACCAAAATCTATGGGACACTTTAAAAGCAGTGTTAAGAGGAAAATTTATAGCACTGAGTGCCCACATAAGAAAAACAGAAGACATCCAAATACATAACCTAATGACACACCTCAAGGATCTTGAAAAACAGGAACAGTCAAATCCCAAAACCAGTAGGAGGCAGGAGATAACTAAAATCAGAGCAGAAATTAATGAAATAGAGAATAAAAAACAATACAAAGAATCAACAAAACAAGAAGCTGGTTCTTTGAGAAGATTAACAAGATTGACAAACCACTAGCTAACCTAACCAAAAGAAGGAGAGAATCAACCCAAGTTATAAAAATCAGAAATGAAAAAGGGGACATCACCACAGATAGTGGAGAAATCCAGAGGATCATAAGAAACTACTTTGAAACTTATATTCCAATAAAATGGAAAACATGGAAGAAATCAAAAGATTTCTAGATACATACAACCTACCTAAATTGAACCAAGAGGATATAGAAAACCTGAATCAACCAATAGCAGACACAGAGACAGAAACAGCAATAAAAAGTATGCCATCAAAGAAAAGCCCAGGTCCAGATGGTTTTCCAGCAGAATTCTACAAAACCTTTACAGAAGAACTAAAACCAATATTTCACAAACTATTCCGTGAAATTGAAAGAGATGGAATTCTTCCAAATTCCTTTTATGAGGCCAACATCACATTAATACCAAAGCCAAATAAAGATACCTCAAGAAAAGAGAATTACAGACCAATATCATTAATGAACATAGATGCAAAAATTCTAAATAAAATACTAGCCATGTGCATTCAAAACCATATTGAGAAAATCATACACCATGACCAAGTTGGTTTCATCCCAGGAAAGCAAGGCTGGTTCAACATACGCAAAACAATATACGTTATTCACCATATAAATTGAACTCTCTGCAACTTAGTGAGACCCTGTTTCAAAATAAAGAATAAAAAATAGGACTGGGGGTGTAGCTCAGAGGTAGAATGCCCCTGGGTTCAATCCCCAGTACCGCAAAAGAAAAAAAAAATAGTGTCAGAGTGGTCTGTTAGGCAGCATTAGATAGAAGGAATGGTTAGGTTGTGAAGATATTTCTTTATATATATGCATAAATTTGGTACTGGGGATTGAATACAGAGGCATTCTACCTCTGGGTTACACCCCAAGCCCTTTTCATTTTATTTTATTTTTTATTTTGAAGTGGGGTCTTATTAAGCAGCTCAAGGTCTCACTAAGTTGCTGAGGCTGTCCTCAAACCTGCCATCGTCCTGTGTCAGCCACCCAAGTACTGGGATTACAGGCGTGCACCGCCATGCCTGGTTTGTGGACGTTATGTTTGAGTAGACCCCTCTCTCCTCTTGGCCTCCCCACTTTCCCTTCTGTACTGATGGCTTTTTCATTTTCTTTCTTTTTTTTGTGATGATGGGGATGGAACCCAGGGGCATTCTACCTCTGAGCCACACCCCCAGCCCTATTTTATTTTTTATTTGGAAACAGAGTCTTGCTAAGTTGTGGAGGGCCTTGCTAAGTCGCTGAGGCTGGCCTCGAACCTGTGATCCTCCTGTCTCAGCCTCCAAGTACTGGGATTACAGGCATGCTCCACCACGCCTGGCTTGTGTAATGGCTTTCTACCCTGGGCCTCCATGATCATCCACCTGGGCATGCTCTCTGGCCTTAGAAGTTTACTTGGCTGACTCTTGGGCAGGCGCAAAGTGCTGGGGAGTTAGTCAGCTTTTCACTCTGTGACCACAATACCCGACAAGAACAACTCAGAGGAGGAAAAGTTTATTTTGGCTCATGGTTTCACTGGCTCAGTCCATGTTGGCCAACTCCATCGCTCTGGGCCAGAGCTGAGGCAGAACATCATGGTGGAGCAGAGCTGCTCAGCTCATGGCAGCTGGGAAGGAGAGAAAGAGAGAGAGAAAGAGAGAGAGAAAGAGAGAGAGAGAGAGAGAGAGAGGAGAAGAAGAAGAAGAAGGAGGAGGAGGAGCTGGAAGGAGGAGGAGGAAGAAGGAGGAGGAAGAAGGAGGAGGAGGAAGAAGAAGAAGAAGAAGAAGAAGAAGAAGAAGAAGAAGAAGAAAGAAAGAAAGAAAGAAAGAAAGAAAGAAAGAAAGAAAGAAAGAAAAGAAGGAGGAGAAGGAGGAGGAGGAAGAGGGAGGAGGAGGAGGAGGAGGAAGAGGGAGGAGGAGGAGGAAGAAGAAGAAGAAAGAAGAATAAGGCAGAAGAAGAAAGAATAAGAAAGAAGAAGGAAGAAGGAAGAAGAAGAAGGAGGAGGAGGAGGAGGAGGAGAGGAGGAGGAGGAGGAAGAAGGCAGAAGAAGAAAGAATAATAAAGAAGAGAGAAGAAGAAGGAAGAAGAAGAAAAGATAAATCCCTCCAGGATGAGTCCCCAGTGACCTACTTCCTACCACTAGGTCCCGCATCCCAGTAGTCCATTCAGCTCTCGGTGGATTAACCCGCCACATGGATGAGGTCACCAATGAGGTCAGAACTCTTAGGACCCAGTCATTCCTAAAGCCTTCCCTCTGAACCTCGCTGCACAGGGAACCATGTTTCCTGCACATGAGCTTTCGGGGAACATTCGAGACCTAAATCACAGTAGCTGGGGTGTTAACAAGCATGGGCAGGTCCCAGCCCCTGACCATCAGACTCAGTGGGAATCCCAGTCCCTTGCCTTCAGATGGGACAACGCTAGGTGTGCCTGTATGGTTCCCCAAAGGCTCCCCAGTGGGGCTGAGCCTCAGTTTCCCACCCTAGTGCCCCACCCCTCACTTTTCTGCCCCCACCTGGAGCTTCTCAGGGCCCCCTCCCAAAAACATACTTCCCACACCTGAATCTTTGACTCAGGGTCTGACGCTGGGGGAATTCGACCCCTGACAGGGCTCAAGGAAGTTTGCCCAGAAGTTCCAGAATCCTCTGGATTTTTCTGGATGCTGGTTCATTAGGGATCCTCTGGTAGTCTCCAGGCTGGCACCCAGAGATGGACTCCGCTTTCTACTTTCATACATGGAGCAAACCCAAGTGACACACTTGTAATCAAGGGAAACAATGACAAAGAATGCCCGGGGCGCGGCGGGAGCCAGCATGTGATGGGCCACGGTGGGATGGCAGCGAGGTGCCCCGAAGGGTTCTTGGAGGAGGAAACAGATGAATAGTGGTATGGCATTTTATTTTATTTTTTTGGTGTGTGGTGCTGGAGATTGAACTCAGGGGCATTCTTCCTCTGAGCTAGACCCCCAGCCCTATTTTTGTTTTTATTTGGAAACAGGGTCTCGCTAGGTTGATGAGAGTCTCACTGCTTGCTGAGGCTGTCCTCAAACCTGTGATCCTCCTGTCTCAGCTTCCTAAGTACAGGATTGCAGGTGTGTGCCACTGTGCCCACCTTTATTATTTATTTATTTATTTATTTATTTATTTATTTATTTATTTATTTTTGCAGGACCAGGGATTGAACTCAGGGGCGTTCTGCCTCTGAGCTACACCCCCGGCCCTATTTTTTATACTTTATTTTGAAACCGGGTCTCACGAAGTTGCAGAGGGCCTCACTAAGTAGCTGAGGCTGGCCGCGAACCCAGATCCTCTGGTCTCAGCCTCCCAAGTACTGGGATTACAAGCGTGCGCCACCACGCCTGGCTTTTTATTTTTTATTTAGAAACAGGGTCTCACTAAGTTGCTAAGCACCTCACTAAGTAGCCGAGGCTGGCTTTGAACCTGCGATCCTCCTGTCTCAGCCTCCCAAGTCCTGGGTTCACAGGTGTGCACCACCACTGCTCGGCTGCATTATGATTTTAATATTCTTTGCAGAATGTTGTTCTATTTGCAAATTCTTTCCTCGCTGTCATCTCAACAGATGATGACAGCACATTTGTGAGGTCAGAACAGTCATTTCTTATCTTAAGCAGAGAAAGGAAGTCTCGTTGGCAAAATAGTCATGTAGGTCCTGGAGTATCTGTCTCCTCTTCTTGGAACTCCATAGACTTTCTATTCTCCTGAAAGCATTCCCTGGCCACAGATCCTCGCAGGGACCATCTGTCGCCGGGTTCCCCAGACCCCCAAGTTCAAAGCATTATGGGATTATGGCAATGACATTGCAGGCCCTGATACTTGGTCTGAAAAGCAGAGCTGTGGAGCTGGTACCCAGGGCCAGCCGAGGGCTTCTTAAGACCAGAGGGACAACATGGCAGCGGTCAGTGCCCCCGGGCTCGCACGGGTTTCCATCCTGGCCTCTCAGCCGAGCGGAGGATGAGCACCAGAATGGTGAGAAGTTGGAAGGAAAACTTGGCAGGAAGCAAGAACCTGGCCAGCTTAGCAAGTGAGCAGAACCAAGCCATCCAGGGCTCTGGATACAAGGGCGTGGTCACTTGGGGGAGATTACCTGCAGAGAGCTGAAATGGTAGGAGACCCGGGTGAGTGATCACAGGTGACTTGGGGGTCACATCTCAGGGGCTTGGGAGCGGCTGGCACTTAGGAACCAAGAGCTGCAGGAAGGGGGAGGATGGTGGTGACATCAAATGGCTCCCCCCTCAGAGGAGGCAGGAGCCCTGAGCCAGAGGACCCAGGAGCAGGTAGGATCCTAGGTAACGGCCATTGTCTTTTTCTCCTTTATTTTGAAACAATTATAGGCTACCAATGGCTATTTTTTAAATTAGGAGATACATTTTTTGGGGGTACTGGGAATTGAACTCAGGGGCATTCTACCTCTGGGCTACACCCCCGGCCCTATTTCTTATACTTTATTTTGAAACCAGGTCTCATGAAGTTGCGGAGGGCCTCACTAAGTAGCTGAGGCTGGCCGCGAACCTGGATCCTCCTGCCTCAGCCTCCCAAGTACTGGGATTACAAGTGTGCACTACCATACCTGGCACATTTTTTTTTAAATATGGGTTCATCCACTATGTATATTTAAATTTACATACATAAATTTAGCCAGGCGCTGTGGTTCACTCCTGCTATCCCAGTACCTGGGAGCCTGAGACAGGAGGATCACAGGTTCAAGGCCAGCCTCAGCAACTTAGCAAGAGACCCTGTTTCAAAATAAATTTTAAAAAGGGCTGTAGCTATTCCACCCCTAGATGTCCTTGTTGGCAAAGAGAGAATAACCTAAACCCCTGCTGCTCAAGGTTGCTACAAAACAGAGCATTCAAAGGGCGTGGCCACACACCTGATCCGTAGCAGACATCACACTGCACGCTCCTTGGGTCATAGGTCGAAGGCCAGAGATCCCCAATTGCCAGCCACACGGGCCCCTGCACACCTGCAGGGGTGCTTCATGGCCTTTCACCTTTGTCGCCTCCCTAAAGAGCTTTGGAAACGTTTTTCCTAGTGGCCCCTCTCCCAGCCATGAAATAGCAACAGCACAGGTACACTGTGTGCCTGGTTATGTTCTGGAACCTTCAGGGGACCAAAAATCACTGTGATACCCAAGGTCTTTCTCAGTCCTCAAGAGCCAGCTTTTCAAGCAGAGATGAGATCTTATATGCATTTTTTCCACTGCCGTAAAAAGTTCACTAAAATTCATTAAGCGTGCATGCATGCACGTGTGTGTGCGTGTAGTCCTGGGATTGCAGGTGTGTGCCACCACGCTCGGTTCTGCCACACTTATCTGAGGACCAGGCTTTTCTGGGTGTCTTGCAGCAGCTTTAGGAGTGTGTCTTGCATTTCCCCTTCCTCATGAAATTAACAAAACCTGGCTAAATGTTCTGGCCAGAGCCTTGCTCCTGGAATTCCTACCACCCGGACAGAATCACGTGTACAGCCCCAGCAGATCTAGATGTTAGAGGTCAAAAAGAGCAAGCCACAGGCTGATCAGAGGAGTGATGGACTTCCCACACCCAGCAGTTATGGGGGGTGGCACAGCTGGATCTTGCCTGTTGGCTTCCTGGTGAAAGTCTATCACGCTAACTAAATAACCATGACTGTGGCATGCTGCTGCACCGAGGCGCCGCACGGGGTTCATGGGAGGACTGCTCCCCGCCTGGAAAGACAACTTGGCTTCCTGCTCAGGAGGGAAGGCAAGCTCTCCAGGAGCGATGGGAAGGCACTGCGGGGTGAGGGAGCCTCTGTGGAGATGGGGTCTGCATGGAGTTCTCTTTTTGCTCCCCTTAAGAGACCCTGGTTTAGGAATCCTGTCCTTCTTCACTCCCCATCCTCCATGTTTCTGCCAGGATTGTGTCTTTAGTGCACAAATCACGACATGTCTCAGCTCAAAAATTCTTCCATCGCCCCCTACCCCTTGCCTACAGCACTACTTACCATCATTGTGACCATAGGATCAGAATTACAAAAAGGAGCCTGAGAACACACACACACACACATACACACACACACACACACACACACACACACACACACACAG